>JAUKPT010002172.1:0-13677 GCA_032273505.1 Nanomia bijuga | reverse complement strand
AGAGGTAAAATGATTTTTTTGTGTATTTAGAAATAATATATTAAGAAGCAACTATAAATCACATTTCTATCAATCTGAATAATGTAAACTTCTGAATAATGTTACTATTATGGGGATAGATAGTGAGGATGGAGAATGTACTCATGATTAAAGGATTAGTTAAAATCTGAACAAAACAATCAATTCTTCCATAATAGGATTTATCACTGCTATATCTATTCTTTACTTACTATAAACTTTGTTCAATGAAAAGTATTACCTGACACTAAAATTCCTGGGAACTGGCAATCGTTCCTTCGTGTTGATGAAAATAAAATGGAATTATCTTCGTTTTTGACAGAAGAATGTTTGAAAATATCATCAGAAAATATCATTGTCAGTACATCAAATTCCCTAACATTTTCTAATCTACTTGACTGTTCGTTTTTTTCCCCTGCTAATCACGAGGAAGCTGATACAAAAATGTTTCTCCATGCAAAAGACGCTTGTAATTTAGAAATGAAAAGTATTTGCATTCGTACTGCAGATACTGATGTTGTTGCCATTGCCATAGGTATGTACCATAAACTGAATGTTAACGAATTGTGGCTGTCGTTTGGTACAGGTAAAAATCACCGGTTCTTAGAGAAAAAAAAAAGTACTTGCCTTCCTTTGTTTCAGGCTTTCACCGGCTGTGATCAAGTATAATTGTTCTGTGGAAAACGTAAAAGAATTGCATGGAATACTTGGAACTCTTTCGATGAGTTAAATACTGGTTTTCAAACCATCTCAAATAATCCAACAATTGACATAATTGAGAAATATTTTCCAACCATCGAAAGGTTTGTCTTCCTGCTTTACGGAAGGACAAGTACTGATCAAGATGTAAATCAATACAGAAATATTTGTTTGCTACTAAAGGAAGTTCGTTGGATAGAACCATCAAAAGATGCTCTTTTGTAACATACGAAACGCTCTGTATATCAGGGATGTTATTTCTGGCATCAATCCTTAATACCGCATCAAATACTTCCTTTACATGAAAAGTGCAAGACGATACTTTTAAAGTGGTTTGGACAGTTTTGCCTGAAGCATCTCAATATGTTAAGTCTGAAAAAGGATGTTCAGGACGTTGTAAATGCAAAAAAGCATCCTTTCAATGTACAGAACTGTGAAAAAGAAAAAGAAAAAGAAAAACTTAAAATTTCCCGCTCAAAATCGTCTTTCTCCCATACCGCATAGCGATAAAATTTTAAAAACTTTCGAAACCATCCAAAGCAATACTTCAAAAGAACATTAATCAAAATGGTTGGACGAATTGTTGGAAAATAAGCAGTGAACTTTCAATTATATTAAATTAAAGGGAACAATGCAACAAAACATTTGGTTTGTTCTTTATTAATTATCGATGAAAACAAGAGAATTTTCATTAGCAGTACAATATGAATTTCTATTGTTGTGGTAGACTTGGTTTATTTTCATCTTGAACATTGTTCCAAATGACCATGTCATTGATTTACCCGAACGAACAATTTTGATTTTATGTTGTTTAAAAATAACATTTAGATGTGCTTTTGCTTGAAATATCTTGAAATGGTCAATGGAAGACACCAATCAATTTATGATGATTTATTATCACATCTTATTGTATGTGCTCTGGATAAAACTGAATTACCAGAATTGAACTAAATTGATTTTAGTTAATTTGGGTTTATCATATATCATCAAGAATATGGCTGAACCAAGAATGCTCAAACTACAAAGTCCAGCTTATGGCGATCCAGTATTTTATAAATGGCCTCTAATTGTAACCAAACGACTTGATGAACCAGCCGAAATTGCTGAAACAATTAGATTAGTTTGTGATGATTTTCCTGAGCTTAAATATGCTGTAGAAAATGTTATCTTAAAAGACTATAATCCTAACGATTTTGATAGTATGAATCAACTATGTCAGCGCTATAACAAAGCTATTCGAAATATCCTTTCTTTGTGGAAAGGTCGTGCTCCACCACCTCGTATGTTTCAACCACCAAATCGTGAACTTTTACGTCATATAATCAATTTATGTTATAATCATGCTATTAGAGAACCAGAACGATTGAATATCTATGAACCTTTTTCTCCTGAAGTCTATGGAGAAACCTCGTTTGATATGATAGCTCAAATCTTAGATGAAGTTCAAGCAAATAATGAACAGACTTTTCTCGATTTAGGAAGTGGTGTAGGTCAAGTTGTTTTGCAAGCAGCTGCATCAAATTCTTTTAAGGAATGCATGGGTGTTGAGAAAGCTGATACACCTGCTGGATATGCGAAAGCTATGGAAAGAGAGTTTAAAAAATGGATGAATTGGTTTGGCAAAATATATACTGATTTTACTCTTGAAAAAGGCGATTTTATGGATGATAAGTGGAAAGATATTATAAATGACTGTGGGGTTGTTTTTGTTAATAATTTTGCTTTTGGACCTGTTGTTAATCATCACTTGAAATCTAGATTCCAAACAATGAAGGAAGGTTCTAAAATTATTTCATCTCGAGAATTTGTTCCAATGAATTTCAAGTTTAACAAACGAAATCTATCAGAATTAGGTGCAATGATTCGAGTAACTGAAATCAAACCAAGGAGTGAAACTGCTACTGTTTCATGGACTGGTAATAGTGTTTCTTATTTTTTACATGTTGTTGATAGAACACGTCTTGAAAAATATTTTTCTATTTTGAAGAAGAAGAAGGAAGGCCAAGAATTAGATGAAGATGAAATCTCTCTTTGTTCTGAAAGCAATTATAGTGTAGATACATCAGGAACTCCCCTGGAAGTTGAAACGTTAGAAGAGAATCTAGATGACCTTTATTTAGGAACTACTACTAGGCATCAATGGCAATTACTAACTGATACAATAAAACAAAGTAAACAAGAAGGCAAGAAATCAAAAACAGATGAAACTACTAAATCTGATGGTAAAGTAAGGAAGAAAAAATATGAGCCAAAGCTAGGTAAATACAATATGAAGCAAAAACTTTTACAGAAATATAAAAACACGAAAAAGAAAGATGAAGATTCTTTAGAGAGTAGTGATGGTGATATCAAAACAATCAAGTCCAATCTATTAAAAACAAAGAAAATTATTAAAAAGGACATGATATTACAAAAATATAAACATCAAAAAAGAATGAAGAGTTCTCACAAGTCAAATGACGATGGAACAGATAGCACTTTCAAGACTCGATTGAAGAAGGAACAGAAGACTAAAGAGAAATTAAAAATTAAAAATATTAGAGAAAAAAAGAAATTGTTACTAAGTAAAAATTTGCCTGCGAAGAAAAAGTTAAGTAAACTTGAAGAGAAGATATCTAAGAAAGTTTCAAAGAATCGATTGAATAAGGAATCAGCACAAAATGGAGATCTATCATCAGAGTCAAGTGATAAAACTGATAGTGAAAATGAAAGTCTTGATAGCCATATTGATAAATTTCTAGGACGAATGAAAGTAAGGATGAAGGATTTCATCAAACGCATAAATATGACAGAATATGCTGAAAGGTTGCAAGTTATGATTGAATGTGAAACTGCAAAGAAAAAATTATTGTTGCAAGAAATCAATGAAACTGAGAAGTGTGTTCAAAGTTTGATAAATGATAGTCTTCATAATTTTTCATCAAGACTAGTCGAATTAGATTTGGCTGTTAAGACACCACTTGATTTACTTTCCAAGTCATCACTTCTTGCTGAAAAGCACCAAGAGTTAGAAAACAAAGTTGTAAATATGGAAATTGAAGTTTTAAATCTTGAAGAAAAATATCAAATCTTAGGAAAAGGTGAACACAAGAAGGAATTAGAAACTAAATTATGTGGTGCTATACTTTCTGCTTTGAATCATCGCAGATCACTTATGGATCAGCAATCCACACTGTCTGAGCAAATATCTATTCTTGAAAAAATATCACATGTTGATGGAAATAAACCTAGTAAGGAAGTCATAGAAGATGAAGAAGAGCCAACAAAATCTGTTAATAAGAAAAACAATAGACCGAAAGCAAGACCTGTAGCATTTGTACCTCCAAGGATGTTGAGTGACAATAAAAAGAATACAGTCTCTCCAGATGCAAGACATGGAAATTTATCTATGTTAGACAACGATCTTCCTCCCAACTTACCGAGACGCCGTAAAAGAGCAAGAACAAATGGTTATGGAACACGATCATTGTCATGTTGTAGTGATGCATCTCGAGGAAGTGAATCTGATAATGAGAATCAAATGAATCAAATGAATGTAGACAGCGAAAGCTCAGTGTTATTTGATGAGTTAATATCTAGACCTTTCAATCGTAATATTAATGCTAACATTGGTTTTGTTAATTTAGAACGAGAATCAAAAGCACCAATAAGTTTTCCAAGAGCTGACCCTGATGATAATAAATGCAATAATAATGGTAATCATTTGGGGGGAATTGAGGAGTTTCTTAAAACTTCAGGAAAACTATTAGATGTTGCACCCATTACAAAAAGTTCAGGTTATCGTGAAAAATCAAGTGAAAGTCTATCCAAAGTTGGTAATAAAATCACAGAAAGAAAAATATCTGACAAATTTCTTACAAATGTAGCCCAACAATTGATTAACCATAGAGACCTACTTACTAAACAAGAAAGTATTAGAGTAATTGAACAAAACAATTTGACTATATCTACTTCCACTTGTGGTGTTGCTTCACCTTCTTTAAATAAACGCAAACGCTTTAATAGTGATATTACATCTGCTGAAGCGAAATCACTAGAAAATAGTATTGATAAGATTGTCAATGAAAATGAAACATTACTTAGGACTAAAAATATCAAATTGCATCAAATTATTTCTGATAGTCAAATTAGTGCATCAAGTAGGAACACATCTTTTAAAAGAACCTCTTGCATACTCCCAGTTGACCAATTCAAACCAACAGATTTAGATGCTGATATTTCCACTTCTGTGAATAGCTCATGTATTTCTTCAACTCGGACAGTTTTTTCTCATAGTGATATTATTATGAATAACATTATATCTGAGCGGAAAAGTATTCCAGATCTTTCAACAAATCATATTGCTGGTCGGGAGCAACTACGCAATAACAATGGTAAACATAATATATATTTACCTGCAAATAACATGCCATCAACGATGACAGCATCTGTGAGAAACTCTAAGTTTAATACTGAAGATATATTACGTTGTCAATATTCAAGCCCTGATGTAGATGAACATTTTCAAGCAACATTTAATAAACTTAGTAAGGGTTATGGTCGGGATTTAGTTGGTAGTTTATTACTTAAAGAACAATCCAAACACCAAACTACACCCTTTATAACTGGCATGAAATCTGATCTTAACAAAATATCTAATGCTATTATAAAAGATTCTCAACAGGTAACAAGATTAAAAGAGAAAAGTCCACGCTCCACACATATTCAGAAAGTAAATGTAAATGATAAGGCAGCAATGTTAACATTCTCTACTGACAGGGCTGTACCTTATTCAGGACATTCAATACGAAATAGTGAGTTAACTCCATCTATATCAGATATACCAAAGCGAGATCTTTCCAGTAATTTACCTTTACATACTTCAAAAGAGTTTCCACCGACCATGCCTTCAAACAACACTGCTTTGTTATATAATCCAAACACTTTCAAAATTGTAGAAAACAACAACAAAGATGCGCTGAGCGTGTCAATTAGTTTTCCCACCTTTAAACCTGATACAAATCATCACATTGATGTAATAAGTCGGTCGTGGAACCCAAGCAGAAGACCTGAAGCTCAAACTGATCGATTTGTTAATACCTTTACTGATTTAGTTTCAATTGCACCTGATACTATGGCAATTCCAACACTTTCCTGGGCTGATGATCCAAAAATTAAGAATGCATCCTCTGAAACAAAACCTCCGCCAAAGAAGAGGGGCAGACCCAAACTAAATAAACAGAACACTATTGATAAAAAGGCTCCAATCATGGTGCAACAAAATAAATCAAACAGTTTAATACATTTTCAAAAAGAACCAGTAACAAGCACTACAAAGTTTTTACTTACTCCTGACAATATGTTAAAAAATGGTCTTGCACCTCCTATCATTATCAATGCTAAACCACCTCTTACTAACAATTTTACATTTGTAAAAAATATCAAGCCACAACTAGCCACAACTAGGCCACAAGTTAGCAATATTTTACCAGCACTGACACCCGCTAATTCACGTCAAGTTATATTGTCGAATGAATTAGCAAATAATCGATCGATTTCTTATATAACATCTTGTCCAGAAATAACTGATGGTATACAACCAGCATTAAGTCCTAGATCACCAACTTTTAATCACCCTCGATTCGTTTTGCTCAACATGCCGCCATCTGTTGTGGTGAGTGCAGCTTTAAATGAAAAAGACGAAGATGCACTACAAAGGCAACATTCGATGACATCTCCAACATTTCCGCCACTGTCAAATTCATGAATTTTATCTTGTATTATATTGTATGTTATGTTTTAGAATATTTTAGAATTCATATAACAATTAAACAAATCATTTGATTGTATTTTCTCATGCATTACCACCCTATTTTTACCCTCCTCAATTCAGAATACGTCATGTAAAGGTCACACACCCCCCACCCCCAGAGTAGACCGCATAATTTGGCAGTCACATTGTGCTGAATAATGTCGAATTTTGTCAAATAGTGTCATATTTTGTCGAATTATGTTGAATAATGTCGCATTTAGTGGAATTTTGCAAAATTTCGAATATTTGCTGATTGTTGTTGAATTTTGTCAATTGATGTCAAATTATGTTGAATAACGTCGATTAAGGTCGAAATTTTGTTGAAGAATGTTGAATTTTGTCAAATTTTGTCTAAAAATGTTACGGTCCACTCTGGGGGAGGACCTATGTAAGGATTCTCTCTCAAATCTAATTTGTCTATTTGAACTTTTTAAGCTTGTAATCATAGTTTGTAACCACTTTCAACCCCCCAGCCTTAATTTTACCCCCCCAGCTTTGGGGCTGGGGGGCCTTAAGCAACCCTCACCCCCCAGTTATATTGGGATTTTTTTAAGTGGGGTAATAAATGAATTGTGCAGGAATGAATTTGCATGGGTATCTTTGAGATAGCTAAGTGTTTTCTGAAAAAAACAACATTTTTGACAAATTTCCCAATGTGACAGAATGACCAATAATTTGTGAACTTGTCCTAATTGAAAAACTGAAAACTAATGTTATAAAAAATATTTTTTCCTAGAAAATGTCTAAACCCCCCCAGCCTTAAAAGTACCCCCAGCTTGGGGTTCGCCCCCAGCTTTAACAGGATTTTCTCAACCCCCCCCCCAGCTAGACCATTTTCAGGACATGTCTACCCCCCAGTAAGAGCTGCGGTATTACAAACTTGGTGTAATTACAACCAAATCTGTATAAAAGTTTACTTTCTTAAATTGTGCAAAAAATCTGTTCAGTCTCAAGGAAAGACCTGTGATCCCATTTCTCTTCAATCACAGAAATTCAAATTTTATTAATAAGAACCCCTAACAAATTCCCATCTTCATTGAATAATAAGAAACATATTAGCTTCCAAATAGCTCTTGATCAAGATTTTATTGTATTTATTTTTAAAGTTTTACTAAAGATTTTTAAATCCAATCTGAAATTTTTAGAAATAAGAACACTTTTCAAGTTGATGCTTTTAATTTCTTATTGTCTTACTAGAAGTGGTAAATGTGATGATTTCTCCTACCTATAAATCCATCATCACCTCCCATTTGATTTATTTTTTACTCCCACCTCATTTTTTATAATATTCTAAACTTATACTAATTCATTTTATTAAGCCCCCCCCACCTGGTGTTGACATTTTTGGACATATTTGGCCATTTTTTGACAATTTTTGTCATTTTTGTAATATTTCGACATGTTTCAACATTTTTTGACTGTCGAAAAATGTCAAAAAATCTCGAAAAAAGTCAACACCATCGAAAAAATGACAATTCTGGGGAGGGGGGACCGTTATTATAAAGTGCTAATAAAATATATATACTTGATTCATGATATTTCTATTATTCTATAAATCAATGGGCACAAAGCACCAGAAATTTTGACTATTTTGAAATTAACAAGAAAAAGATGCATGGTTTTAGAAATGTAGATAGGGTTTTCACCTGAACATATGTACTTCAAAATTGGCTACCCCTCCTTTCATCACCTAGAGGAAGGGGCGGGGGTGGGGTAACTATGAAATTACTTTCACATTGTCATATGTGCCACCATGAATAGAATTATGTCAAACTTGTCTAAATAAGCTGTTTTATGTCAGTGATAATATTCAATGATTTACCTCTGAATGAAATTAGGATTTTGTACTTATTTAATGTCTTAGTAGTAGTGCTTTAAGTCTTAAAAATATTATTTTTCTCACTGTAAGATTGATTGCCTCAATGTTGTTGCAAATGACCCCTGCAACTGCACAAGACTGTTAATTACACAATGAAGAATCTGATTGGCTAATATGACATTTTTTCAGTAAGATAACAGAAAAGAGAACTGCTTTTTTCTTTTTTTTCTCGCTCTGTTGTTACTTCAAAAGTCTTATTCTTCATTAAATCAATCTTAACTGTTGTAATTTACTGACCTCTTGCAGTCCAATTATTATGCTAAAAAGTTACTCAAGATTAAATTACTTAAATGGCTTCTTTAGAGAAGTCCAAAAGTTTTCATTGCTTCCCAATGATGGGGACAGCCTTTTTTAAAAAAAACACCATCACCCGCACCATCATCATTTACATTTTATGCAGTCAATTATACTATACTTTTCATGCTCAAATTTACTTTTCTTTTCAGTGTTTTAAACTCTGTGAAGAAGTGGTTTGAAACCCCTTCTCTGTATGGAAATTACCAGGAAAACCATGAAAGGGGTAGGATTTGCATTTTGCTGCAGAAGAATGCCAATAAAGGGATTTATTGGGGGGAGTTTCTTTTACACAACCCCAGGGAAACTACCCCTTTTTCCAGAGGTGTGATCTAAAAAAACAAGGAGATTACCTTATTTGTACTGTTAAGAGGAAGCTGTATTTCTTCGTTAATAAAAGTTATATCTCAGGCATCTTGAAAAGAATAATTCAAGAGAAGGAAGTGTAGAAAAAGTTCTGTCCTTTTTTAACTACTAAACTAGTTGATAGATGCACTTCCCACATAATTTTTTTTTATTGTTTGAAAGCCACATAAAAGCACTTGATTGGATAATAATAAGAAAGGTTTTCTGAGTAAAAGAAAAAAAGAAAAAATGAAGATGACAAAGTTGAGCTGGATTAAAAAAATATTAAAATACATTTTTGAAATCCTCATGATCTGGGAACCTCAAAAATGTATAGGTTGTTAGTGTTGCAATAAATATTTGTCTAGAAAATCGCTTCTACAGTTTTTTCAACTTTTTGGCCATTTTCTTGGGCCATTTTATTGATCAATATCGATCCATTCCCTATCAACCTATACATTTTGTAGCTACCTGTGAGATTAGGAATTCAGAAATATATTTGAATATTTTTTTAATCCTGTGGTTTACAAAAAAGATTTACATTGTCCAAGTAAATGCTTTTTTTTGGCTTTCGAACAAAAAATAAAGTATCAAAAAATATTAAAAAATGGCTTCAAAAAACTGTGGGAAGTGCATCTTATTTTGAGACTGACTATAAACCTTATTCTTTGTATTTTTCATATACTTTGATAGATACTGAATTCTTTCAAGAGACCTTTTTTACAATGGCAAACAGACCATCCAATGGACAGCTAGCTGCAATTGGTATTGAGATGGCACTCTTTGCTGCCCTGACTTATTTTGGAATCAAATGGTTGGCGAAAGTTTTGGATCCAACAAGTAAACAAAAGGATGCTGCTAAACGGCAGGTAATCATTCCAGATTCTTTGTTGATATGTAATTATAGTCTTCTTGATAAAACAGGACTTTGTTGGTGTGTGTCATGATTCCTGTTAATTGAAAAAATCATCTTTGATTGAAACAAGTTCTAAACAAATTTTGGATGGCTACATTTTCAAAACTTTCTTTCAGCTTTATTGCCTCACTAAATAATTTCAGGACAGCAACACTCTTGAATGAAGAAACGTTTATCCTATAAATGTCACTGCATTGAAGATTATTTGAAACAACTGTTGAATTATCCATCAGGGTTTGTACAGTTTATCATAAAAAAACGTCTCCTATTCTCTTTCTTGCCATATCCCATTTCTTGCCTACACTTACCCCTCCTTTGTTAAATGATATTCAAATATGTAATCTTTTTTTTGTCCTAGTTCCATACTTCATTGCTGTGAAGCAAATAAAAAGCTCTATTCGACAATTATTTACTATTTAATACTCTTTATCTTACCAGCACAGCATCATGTACTTGTTTAACTTTGTGGTCAGGGAAAATAGTATACTTTTAAGTCCAGGGGTCAGGGAAAATAGTATAATTTTACAAGAAAAAAGAGAGGGAAAGTCAGGGAATTCTTTTTCTAGGGAGGTGTACGAACCCTGTCCATGGATGAATGAAACAAGTTAGTTAAGTTATCATCAAATTTCTTCAACTTTATTCCCTATTTTATTTTAGGCTGAAAAGATCATCTCAAGCTTAGGACTAACAGAAGAGGTATGTTGTCAATGGTCAGATTTGATAAATTAAGTATAATATTATACATGTAAAATAAGCATTTCTCCTGATCTGAATTGGATTGAATTTAATTTTATTCTCTGGATAAAATAATCAAATAGGAATAATTATTTGAAAACATGCTCGTTGGTGTGCTAATCCTAGTCTTTCACAAAAAGAACATTACTCTTACTCAATACTCTATACAAATTATCCTTTTTGGTGAGTAATACACACAATTTTGTAATTTTCAGACTCTGACAAAAAAGAAAAAAAATACTTTTGTCAAATATAACAGCATTATAGAGACTTTCGTATTAGTGTTTGTAGGAATGTCCTTACTGCTAATATATTCTCCTATTCATAATAGTAAGGTATACAACGTCTGTGTTTTTCAATCTTAGATAAGCCCTTTTTACAGATTCTGCGTCAATTCTATGCAATATTAGTTGAGAGAACTATCTTCATAATAATGATAATGATTAAGAAAATATTTGGGCCTATTAGAAAAATAATATTTTTTCAGATATGGTTTATCTAAATAATGGTTCAAGATAACTGGATAACTGGACGATAACTGGATATAATGATTTTCTGAAATGGCTCATGTTTGTAATAGAGGCATATTAAACATTAAAAATGCAATTATCTCAATATGCAAAAAAGTGAGATAGGCCCTTTTTGAAGAACAGGTAAGAAGCTTTGGCTTCCCTTATAATGTTTGTTGAAAATCTTGTTTTCTTTCAGCTTTCACTCTCCGAATATGAAACTTCTATTGCAGCACTTCTTGTTGACCCTCTCGCTCTCCCAGTTTCCTGGAGTGATATTGGAGGATTGGATTCGACAATTGCAGAAATAAAGGTACAACTAAAAATTTACAGGGAGTTAGTTTCACGAGAGAAGTTTTATGAGGAAGAAAACATGAAATCTTTGAGAAATGACTTTCACAAATGAGGGATTAGATCTGTTATCCTTAAACAACGTTTTGTATTCAACACAATGGAAAAGTGGTAGTTAATTTGAATGGATTTAAAAAAATATATTTTCTTCAATTTTTTGAGAAGGTTTGCAAAGTCACATGCTACTTTTTCACAAGTATTTTCTTTGTAAATTCTAAAAAGAAATGATTTAATAGTATAATTAAGAGATTTTTTGGTTACTGATTTACTATGTATGGTCATTTTTTCATTCCCTTGTGCATCTATGTAGAAATGCCCCTAACTAACTAATCTGACTATGTATAAATTAAGATTAATTATTTTCTTTCTTTAGGAATCTGTTATTTTACCATTCAGGCGAAGATCGTTATTCAGTGGTTCCTCACTTTTATCAGCACCAAAAGGTATTATTTTGATTATTGAATAGCTTCTGATTTTAAATTTCCAAATTTAATCTGAATCATTCGAATTGTTGGTGTTTCTGGAGGGTACTGACCTGGACATTACAAGGTATCAGAATTGATTCAGACACATTAGTGCTGCAGAAAGTCCTAATCATCACACATAGTAAAGCTATTTGACAGCTACTGATCACAAATGTTCTCAGCATTTTGTTTTACATCCTTCATTTCATACTTGCTTTTGAAGCTGTTGGGTACTTAAATCCCCCTAAATTTTTCTATTTGATTGATTAACAAACACTGTATGTAGCCCTGCTTTAACATTCATTCGTTTATTGTGGATCTGTGCGAAACTGAAAGTTAATTCTGTTAAACCTTGATTTTATATGCTCAAGTTTTTGTTATTATAGGTGTGTTACTCTATGGGCCACCTGGATGTGGAAAAACAATGATCGCAAAGTCAACAGCCAAAGAAGCGGGTTGTCGCTTCATCAATCTCGAGGTTTCATCACTGACAGACAAATGGTATGGTGAATCACAGAAATTAGTGAATGCTGTCTTCTCATTGGTAAGCATTAGTGGTTGCTGTCTGAACAGATCTGAAGCAATAAAGTTTGGAAATTTTGCTTAAAGGGGACCATTACACTCCGGAAAACTTTCTATTAATCTATCGACAAGTCTATCTAATATCCATCCTGACCCATCCCGCATCTCAAAACTCAATCTAAGGGGAAATATAACGATTTTTATTCATAGGAAAACACAGAAATGTGACGTCAGAGATTGTCAACTGAACTCTCTAGATAATAGGTCAACAATAGACCTCCAACAATTATTGGCCATAGAATTAAGAAAAATAAATATATTTTTTTTGAGATTGCATAAATTTGTCCAGATCGTAAATTCTTTCCATCCATGTGAAAACTAGGCGAAATTATTGTCGATAGATTAATTGAAAGTTTTCCGGAGTGTAATGGTCCCCTTTAAGTTGCCTTTTTTCTATATAAATTCACCCTCGACTGTGTCCTTTGGTAAGTAACCTCTCAAAAAAAAATTGAGAACCTGACAACTAAATTCAGCCCTCGGACCTAATTACTTCACAATTCTGGGGAAACCTCCTGGATCAGGGGCTGACCTATTCCACTGGCAAAAGCTGCAACAGATGAAAAATAAAAATGCTTCATGTCACCTGTAATC
Organism: Nanomia bijuga; assembly: GCA_032273505.1. Classification (NCBI taxonomy): domain Eukaryota; kingdom Metazoa; phylum Cnidaria; class Hydrozoa; order Siphonophorae; family Agalmatidae; genus Nanomia; species Nanomia bijuga. The sequence continues at coordinate 503 of JAUKPT010002172.1, read as the reverse complement.
TTTCTTCTAGTTTTTTTGGAATAAAAAAAGTTCTCAGAAGTAAACTTTTCGCCCTTTTGATAATATATTCTGGGAGGACCTAAAATCTTTGGGTGGACCTCGAACCCACTTAATGTCGAAAACTAGTCATAGGATCTTTTTTATACTTGGCATGAAGTAAGAGTTCATTTGTAGAAATAGTGTGACAGAACCAGATTTCATGGGGAAAATTTGTTTTTCGAATAATTAGCCAGAATGATTAGCCTATCTGCATAGAAATTACGGTTTAGTGCATTAATATAACTAAATACTTCTGAGACTGAATATACAGCCTATCACTGCAAGCCCACCCGTGGCGTCCATGAAAGCTTATCACTCCCCTTACACCTGTAATAATCTAGAGTACTAATAACCCATATCTACTGAAATCATAACTACTCTTTTCTGTTTTTTGACAAATATATTTCTAATATCTTCAGTGTCTAAAATTGAAAAATATAGTTTACAATATCATTAATGCTTTA
>JAUKPT010002171.1:0-13678 GCA_032273505.1 Nanomia bijuga | reverse complement strand
AACTCAAATCTTTGTGGACCAAACTTGAAAAACATTCAGTAGGCTTATAGTTCACTTACTTTACTTTAATGTTAGTTTTGTCACAGAATAGACATTTATCTATAGGCAATAGGATATTCTCATTTCATTCCGAGGACATTCTTTTTAGTGGCATGTGATCTGGGGAATAGATGGTTGATGACGGTAAAGCCCATAATGGTTCTTCAGGTTTTAATCCAATCAAAGTCATGGTGAAGCGTTAGTGACATCCTTGATGCCACCCTGTCATGTCAAGAGTGGTGTGTTCAACAGACTCATGTTTGAACTGCTTGCATTTTTTGTTTTGAATCTGAAGTCTCTTTGAGGCGTTTGTTGTAAATCTGGTGCAGAAAAAACACCTTCCCTTGGGATAAGATGATCATTAGAATATGTGAAATTTTCTAGGCTGCTGCTTTTTATACCCTTAAAGAGTGCAAGATACAAATTTGGTTTGATGGGAATTTTATTTTTGAGGATTTGGTTTTCCACTCCTCAAGTCGTCTTTTGACTCATATTTCTTACAGTGTTTACTCATTTTTACCCTAAAAGACATAAATATATTCTCTTGTAATCACAGATGGAAAGATAACTTTACATCGAAACATTACTAGACATCATAGCAAGGATATCTTTTATAGCCAAGGAATGGAAAATATGAATACACACAATTAGTGGATTAAATCAATTTCTAATTTCTAATTTCCTAATTTCTAATACAACCCAAGGACAACATTTGCATGGTAGGCTAAGGGCATATACATCCCAATGACTCATGGGTAATTGTTACACAAATGAAGTTGTGTTGCTTTTACTAAAGAAACCAGAGTGCAATGATCTCTTTGATCCTACAAAGTAGGTAAAAATGCAGGTACTTAAACCCTTGTCAAATCCATTGACATCCCGTTAAGATCAATATATTCTTATGCAAATCCAATGGGAAAAAATTCTGTCTACTCAGAAAATAACTTTACTTATAGCTCGTCGAAAGCAGCCTGAAGTTTGAGGAGAAAGTACATCTGTACTTGGCTTACAGCTTGAAATAATCCCTTTTGCAGGATTGCCTATGCAAACCAATAAAGTTCATTCAAAATAAACTATAAAATCTGATAATTCAGTACGTTCCGCTTACTAAAAGCAAGAGTGCAGAATGAAATGAGATAAATGTCATCTTAATCGAATTCAACATGTAGACGACATTTCTTCTGTTTGACCAAATTTGACCATTTTTAGTCTAATATCGGCCTAAATATGACATTCTTGTAATACTTCAAATATATTTTGGCAATTCTAACAATATTCAGTCAATTAAGTCATTGAAGGTGAAAGAGCTCTAAACAAAGGCATATGTGTAGTTCCGCATTTTTTCGAAACAAATGGAAAAAATTAAATGATCCCCACAAATGAGCAGAAAAAAGTCATTTCCCCAAAAACAAGCGATGTTATCATGTCATTTCACCTTGGGGTTCTGAAACCATCAATAGAATTTTGTTATGAGTGTATGGGTGGGGTGCACGTGACCCCCTATTTCCCGCTAGACTATCCGTCTTTGACGTCAATAACTTCTCTATAGCATCAAAAAGAATTGAAATTCCTTAGCTTACTACAATAATGAAATAAAAGAAAACTCATACTGCATGGTAGCCTGGATGATATGAAGATATATTTTTTAATCAAATTAACATCATCGCACAAATGATAAGCTAGTGCCTAAAACCTTTTTTTGAATTTTGCATTTTGCACTCAAAATATTTTTTGCTGTTTTCAGAAGCAAAATTTTACATAAACTTTTTGGTGCACACACATTTCAATGGAATTCAATTATGGAAGTTAATTATCAAAGCAAAGTAGATATTTTTTCAATTTTTTATCAAAGCAATCAAGAGATTCCAGGCATTAAAGATTTGTGGAAAAATATATTTCCGTCAACTCGTTTCAATCTTCAAAACAAAAGGAAGAAAAAACATCAAACATTCATGGCGAAAAGTGTCAATATTACGAAACGGGTTGTTATTCAAATTATAAATAGTAACAAAACAAGAATAATGAAACTCTTATTACGCTTGTTGAAATTAATAAACGCACATGACATTCATATGAACCAAGTTCTCTTAACTTAAGTATATTTGATTACAATAGATTTTGTAGTGTGTTAATTCATTTCAAAACTAATTTTTAAGAGAAATCCATGATTCCTCCACTTCCAGTAGTGATAAATCTACCAAATCTTCAGAGATTTACAATATTATAAATTTAGCCATATCTTAGGAATTTTATTTTACATCATTATAAAATGAGTTATGACAGGATTATATCAGGGGGGCATTTGGCCCCCCATATTCGACCACAGGTTAATACGGATCAGAAAAAAGTTATCAAAGAAAATATGACACATTGACAGGTGATTTTACTCCCTGTATATTTACAGAAAAAAGATAACGCAGGGTCAATGTCAAGATATAGTAAAATAGCCGATATATGATAATTCGATGTGCAGAAATACAAATAATGGCCATTTGGACATCACTTAAAGATACACTAAGAAAAAGTAAGACTAATCTGATACATCAACACAAAAATTTACCTACTTCTTCAGTCTCCAAACTTTTACCGACATTAGAGCATATCCATAGACAGTCAATCTATTTCAATACTTGAATAATAAGGTAAGTTATGAATGTGTTTGATAAGTACAACTCAAACCTATAAAACAACTCTGATTTCAACACTTATCAACAATACAAAAGCACATGTTGATAAAAAACAGTATGTATCTCAGTTAATATCATAATAACGATTTCATAACAATAAAAGGTAGAATAATGGACTTTGTAATCTTTTCAGATCTTTTAAAATCTTAACAAAGAAAGTTATTATGACTTTACATAATCTTATATAGCTATTGTTCAGCTTAATTAAGATGGATTTAATAGAACTGTACTGATATTTTCCAACTTCGGGAAGGGGATTTATTTTGAATACATTTAATGTTGTGAACTGCTAAAATGTTTGTCATTAATAAGAACACTATCTGCAAAAATTTTATTATCATAGACTAAAAAGACAAGTATTGTTGTTTAAGCTGAAAAAAGTTATGTGTAGGCAAGAGTTTAACTGTGTGTTGGATGCAAAGAAAGGTTAATAGAACAAAAAGAAAAAAGGGACCTGAGATATAAACCCTTTCCATCCATTGTTGAGTGTTTTAAGACAATTCATGAAAAAATATCAGATTACCTTAACAAGTTGGATCAGTGTAAAAGTCACACAAAAAGCTTGCTAGGTGTATACCTAACAAACTTCAAATGAAAGCAAAGTAAACAATACTTTTCCACATGAAAGGAATGGCAGAAATTAGCAGAAAACAGTGGGAAGCATCATGAAGTGGTGACTCCTAACTAGCTTGGGGGGACTTGTTTGAACATGTTCAGGCAGTGATATCATTCGAAGAGTAGGGGGCTGAGGTTTTTTGAAGAGCCAGGAGTCGATTTTATTAGGTGGAAGTTGACAATGGTACCCTGTTGACATTTTTCAACATCTTTCACTATATTTGGACATTTTTTGACATCATTTCAACACTTTAACTTTTTTTTAATTTTTCAACGGTTGAAAAATGTTGAAAAATGTAAATTTCTCCCAATGCTAAGCTTATAAGAAACTATAATTATTCGCTCAAGTATATTACTATACTATATTTTCAACTTTGGTGGGTTTGGATCGGTTGCTGGGGGTTGACCTCTTGAAACCTAGAAGGGGGTTGAGACCATTAGGAAACTATGGATGACTTCAAAAAGAATTTATAATATCTTCTCACGAAGGTATCAACATGCAAAATATGTCAGCAGATATAGTAGTTACATAGAACTGAGAACTAAGTCTTAGAGATATGAATAAGATTCTCTGGCGCCCTAGTCTGGGCAGCCATCGCTACACAGTTTTCAATTTTTATTTTAAACTTGGAGTATGCCCCTGTGGGTCTGAGTGAGTAGTATGTGTTAATATTAGTCATAATTTGTCACTGAATGTAGTTATTGAAATTGTTATCTATTTATGATTAAGAAGCAATCGAAAGTACTTTAGGTAGATAGTTGTCTTGCCTAGTTTTGGGGTTTGATGGTTGATGGGTGGGCAACCTCCATTATCTCTACTAAAATATCTTGTTCTTTTAATGATTTAAATATAAATTTATGTGAATTTTTCTGTTTGAGAGTGTTTAAGCAGACATGTGACATTTTGATGAATATATTTATTCTTATCATCAAGGTCTTATCACCTTGCAAAACATATATTTAAATTTGAAAAATGGCACACTGATTGTCTGAGAGCTTTTTTTAAGGTATGAGTTTTCTTCAGGTGGTGTGGGGACCCATTAGGGCTATAAAATATGAAAAAAATAAAAAAATAGTTAATCGTTTTTGAGAAAACCATAAACAGTTTTTAGTGAACTTGCATTTTTCTGCTCAACTATTACACAAGTGAATAAGGTTTATTTTAAGATTTTCTTATCCCAATATTTTGTGTAAAATTGCAATATTTTGGACTCAGGCATATGTGCCTAAATTAAGGCATGATTTTACTACATCATTATAGTTATAAGTTAAAATCTTGAAATTCCAATGCCTAGCAAAAATATTCCACTCTAGGCCTATAGAAATATAATTAAAAATAAATTAAACAGAAAAAGTACGCTAACATTCAAAATAAATACAATAGTACCATCATAAAAAATTGACTTAATTCTTAGCTATTAATTATTGTTTTGTTTTTAAATCAACACTTAGGCTGCCTCATTAGTGACCAATCTGATATAAAATCAATGAATAAGAAAAAGGTAAATAATTCATGTTTCTTTGTTTTTTTACTTAGCACTGGTAAAAATTTGTCTTCAAAATTTAAGCAAATTCAACTTACTGAATTGCTTAATAGAACTGTGTAAAAAACTCTAGTGAAGTGACAGAAATAGAACAATCTCTCCCAAAATCATCACAGCAGATCAGACAGCTTGACGAAACTCCTATAGTCGTGTCTGACTCCACAACTTTCTTCTCTGCCACTTGTTCCACTTGTACCTATCTTATTTTGCATTTATTTGTTAAGGCGGAAAATAATTTTCTTTTTTTTAATAAGATATAAGACACACTTGATTCATAACAATTTGTCAATTTGTGTATCTTCCTATTAAAAGACCTGAAGAATCCAATCAGAAAGGGCTTATCCAGGTTATATCAAATTGATATTTATATCAGGTGGATATAGATTATTATATAAGATAAGGTTTGTAAGGTTTGCTATAATATTCTTGATAGTATATTCAATAGTTTTGGTGAAATTCTTAAATCTATAGATCTCTCTAATGGCATTTTATACAGTAGAATCTCCTATCCTACTGTTAACACTGGGATCCTACAGTTGACTGTAAACAAACATCAATCATCAAAATAAATCAAATAGAAACAACCATATTGTTAACAGTTGTTAACTGTACTGAGAACATATTTCCTCAGGGGTCTCAAGTCCCCCCATCATAATACAAGTCCCCCCATCTTGCCGAGTCCCCCAATCACTAAAATTTTCCTTTTACTCCCAATATGGCACCAAATCCCCCCATGTAACACTCCTCACAACCTTAGTGACCCCATGATAATCATTATATAACCAGTAAAATTAGATGATGAAATAGGGCATTTCTTCAACCTTACAGAACCTTCAACCTTGAACACACTTGAATAAACATCTTTTTTAAATTGAATAAATAGATCATAATCCTTAATTCAGAATATGTACTCTACTGCTGTACTATAAAAAGTAAAAGAATGGTTATTAAAAGAATAATAATTTTTATATCTTTAATAAATCTGTAATAAGAAAAACTAGCCGAACAATATTGGACATAGCAAATACATAAAGTTGCAGCAAGTTGTACAATATTGTGGAAATGAAGAACTTAATAAATATAATCATTTGTGCCAATTGTAAAAAGGAAAATTAGGATAAAAACAAACAACATGCCCTCTATGGTTGAATACAGTTTAAAGCAATCTGCATGTGTAAAATAAGACAAATTTTAAGTAAGGAAAAACCAAAACATAGAAATTGGGACTAAATTTTTGCCAATTTTGAACAGAAACTATTATTCAGCTCTATGACCAGCAGTATCATATAAAAATCATTATTGGCTATTATGATAAACAAAATTAGGAAAATCTTATAATTCTAACTGGAGAAATGGTTAAAACTTCTAAAAAATGGCTTAATTTGGGGTTTCATATAACATAACTATCATGATATTCAAAATTAGAAAAACCTAATGATTTAAACTAGAGAAAATGGACAAAACCCCTAAAATTGGGCCAAATTGGGCCCATTTTCCCCAAATTTGGCCCTTGAGGCAAACTTGATGCAAGAAATCTAAGAATTTTAATGATTGGTTACTGAGAAAGACTAATAATTTACAGGCAGGAGAGAATTGTTCATGTTGGTGGGTCCAAAAATGATTAGAATTGTGAGGATGAAATATTTGGGTGATAGAAATTGCAAAATTCAAGTCCCCCCATAACATTTTGTGCACCCATGAGGTTTACTCCCCCCATTATAAATCACCATGATTTTGTTTACTCTTCCCATGCTGGGGCGGAAACCATGATATGTAATACAGTGGATTCTCTATAACTCCCTAACTCCATAACTTGATCAAACAGTTTTGCTGGAAACTCTATTACTTGAAAACTATTACTCAATATCTCTCTATAACTCCTTTTGATTCCCCCTGGATGTTTGAGTTATAGAGAGTTGTATGTTTAAGATAAAATATTTTTTAATACATTTTCTTTGGTAAACATAAGCTGTGGATGAGTGGGCACTATGATTATCTATAAATAAGTAACCTATCATAATTTTTTATACTTCCTCTATTCTACACAAAAAGCAATGATCTTTAAACATATCCTGCCCAATTATATAATGGATAATCGCTTTCCTTAGGCATGAAAAAAATAAACATTTTGTTTGGAATTATTTATTATCATTCAAGTGTTTTAAGGGGTCAGCATTCCCGCCTAACAAGTATCAACCCACTTACATATTGAAAAACCCTCTTTATTTTTTTAGTAAGAAAACTCCTACCTAAGAATAAACCCTTTTACCTTTAAACGATGAAATTTGCAGGGGCTTACTTAAGTCTTTAGACCTGGTTTCTTCAAGCGATTGAATCAGCATCAATGGATAAAAGAAGTCAATAAGTTCTCATTTAGCTGATATTTGTTATCAATTTATTTTAATGCCTATTATTGACCATCTTCATTAGCAAGTATGCTTAATGTTAAATACCACTCCTCTAAATAGCCTTCAAATTATTCCTTTAGTCGTCCCTCCCTAATGAATTTGGGTATAAAACATATGAGCCTTTCATGAAAGATAATATTTTTTGTGATTTGGTTACACAATATCTCACTCACAACTTTAAAATCTCTAATATACATAGTACTTTAGAATATCTTTCATTCAAACAATAAAATATAAGCATTCTATATTATAACGTGGTTATTGTGTCAAAGATAATTAGTTTTGATAAAAACATTTTGATTTAGTTTAGTTTAGTTAACCTTCTTGGTGCATACAAGCAAATTACACTAGGTAATTGCAGACTGTCTTTTGGTCAACATTAGGACATTATACGGCACCTTAATAGTTGTTTGTTTAAAAACTTTCACGTTTTTTATATCATTTGGATATAAGAAGGATTTCACTGGTATTTACTTTGCCATTTGCCCATTAATGCATTGATTTGGACAAATAGTCTCCTAATTATAACTATAGAGATTGATTATTCCAACTTAAAATGTACTTATCAGCTAGTCAGTAACATCTGATGGTTATGTTGATCGAGTCTGAAAATTAAGACTGTGTCTTGATAAATACAAAACAAGTTGTTAGATTTGTTTATTTTTACGTATTATATTTTGCAGAATAACTTTTTTATTGTTCAACTTTAGGGTCAACATTAACAGATTCTAAGATATTAAACTCTTAAATCTATTGATAAATGTTCACACTCTTGAGTCTGGTTTCACATTTGAGGACAGGGTTAAGGGAGACATGTTGCAATGGAAGAAGTCAAAATGACGTTTGGAGGGGGGCTCAGGGGTTTGAACATTTTATGTTTGTCATGATAAAACAAAATCAAAGTTCATTTTGAATCCAAATCTTACTAAAAAGCATCTAAACTTGCTACACAAGTTGACGTTTTTGTTAAAGGGGGTTTTCATAATGAAGTCAAATGACTTCTCTTCTGAGTATGGATGTCTCCCCATAAAAAAAACCAAAAAATGCTAAGAATTTCTAAATATCAAAAAATACCTAGCAGCAAAACAATATATCAAATAAGGAAGATCTGAAACATTTAATAGTATATTATTGGATTGAAAAGTACTAGAAACAGAGTGTTAATGCAAGAATGCAAGAAAAAGGTTGATATGAGACTAAGTAAACTTACGAAAAACTGCTTTAACAGCATAAATAGTAGTAATGACATTTTTTGTTATAGATATGAAGCTATAAATTCTTAAGCAACTAGCTAGCTAGGCCTTAAAAGTGAGAATAAAGTGACAAACACTGCTTAAAATAGCAAACCAGAAAAATTCGTTTAGTCCATAATGAACGTTGTTAGATTAGAGGAACCTTCTTTGTTGACAGAAACGTTCGAAGTGAAATGCATAACAAATGATGGTTTAGCTAGCTAGCTAGGCCATGTCCGTCAGTTAGCATAAAATGTATATAAATGACGCGAAAAAAGGAGGTACGGAAGAAATTGACTGTAGCTAAGATTTAGAGAGAACTGATTTAAAAATACTAATTAAGAAAGTTTATGGCCGTATCTCTCTTCTAAACTTACCAGAGATCCAAAGATCTTGCCTTTCCTCAATACAGGTGAAAATTACGTTTGTATAATCTCACCTGAGAAGTGAAAAACAATTTCTATATAGCAAACCAAGCTGGCAAATAATTCCGTATTACGATGTTTTTGTCTCGCTTGCCTCTAATATTTGTCAAACATATTTTTAGACTTCCGATACTTATCGAGACAAAAAAGTGTATTACAAGAAAATTATTATTATTATTATTATTATTATTATTATGAACTACGTTAAGAAAGATTGGGCTTGATAAAATATACATGATCAATCTATTCAAAGGAAAAGCCATATGATAATCAAGAACATTTTCTATGTTAATTTAATATTTCATCCTTTAACCCTGCCTTTATTTTCTTTTATCTATTATTTCTAAGACCATTCTTCTTTTATAGAACTAATTTTGCTAAGCAAACACGAAAACTTTTTTGTTAACATTTTTTATGTCTTGTTTAAAAATGAATATTACTCACGCATGCGTACTAAGTTATGTGTAATAATGTATGTGTTATTTGAGAGGTAATTTCAGGGGTGATACACTCAGCTGCATTTGTTGATTGTGATGTGTTTGTAGCAGTTGTTTAGTAACTGTGTATGTCATGCAATTATGTACTGATAAATTGGTGGATGGATGTGGGGTTATGATATGGACCTTCAAGGACAAACTCAGATGTTCTAGGTCTTGTGTGATTAGTTGAGTGTTAGTTGAGATTAGTTTAATGATATTAGCATTGCCAATCCCTCGTCAAACCCAAAGTTTCCCTATAACCCCCTTATGAACACAGCATAGTATAGCAAGCATGTTTCATTTATTTTTATTTCAGTGTTGACTATGTATCTTTTTCTTTTTGTGATTTGTATTGTATTATAGATTTATTTTATTTTTTTTATTTTAAGAGTAGTCGTTGTAATTATCTAGGAAGTTTCAGTCGATGACTTTATTTCATGTCATGGCAGTAAGCACGTTATTTTCTAGAAAGAAAAATAATAAGAAAAAAAAACCTTTATAATAGGCGCTCATTAAAATATACTATATTATACTTCTTTGTGACTTATTTCAATCATTTGAATGTTTAACTTCTTATTATTGGTTTATTAGTGAAGAAAAAAAAATTGCAATTGGTCTTTTGCTATCAGGGGTCGGTCATTTTTTCGGCTGGGTACCCACTTCGAGCATCTGTCCTGCGAAAGTCAATTTTCTTCGCAATTTTTTCTCAATTTTCTCAATTTTCTCTAATATTTCCCCTCGTAATGATTCTTTTAAGAATTCTGGACCTAATGAGAAATATTAAGAACTATTTTTATAGACCCCTTAAACTTTTCCCGAAAAATTTCAGACTCCTTAAAGAATTTTTCCCGAAAAGATTCTCCAAGCTGATCCCCGGCCGGAAAGATGACAGACTCCTTATCTACTACATACTTCCGATGCCATTTCATCCGAAAATAAGATAATTTTTCGATTGCTGGAATTTGTCATGTTCAATATGGGTCTTTTCAAAAAAGGACTATAGCTAGTTGTTTGGAATTATAGTCAAATCCTTGTTTCTATAACATCTTTGGTCTCTGATATTGCTTTTGGTTATGATCGGTTACGATAATTTCGTATGGTAGGTAAGTCTTTTTCTCTAACTATAACGTAACCCATATAGTAAAATTCAGGATTTCAAATTTCTTACTTTTGCTTAAATAATTCAAAACAATTCCCTAAAACACACTTTTTTTTCGCAAAACTTGTGTTTCGTGGTTTTTCAAAACATCATTATCATCATCACCAATTCATTGTTTTTACTAGTTTTCTGAACCCTTTTTATGTTGTAATTGTAAAGAATTTAGAAATCTAACATGGTATTGGGGAATGGGTCGTTAATTGAATGCCTTCTTTCGTTACTGATGGTATCAATTTAAAGTAAACATGAAGGTGGGTGTATGGCTTTCGGTTACATCTGTTTGCATATGGTAGTAGATTGCTCAAATGCGTTTTTTGGGGGGGGCTAATTAATAATTCAACGTTCTCTTTTTGTTGACATTCGAGTTAATAGACTTCTATCCAAGGTGTCGAATCGAGTTTGCATTCTTCCAGCGTGTAACGCCCGTGTGCGCGAGTATGCATACAAACCACACGTGTAAGCGTACACAGCAGCAGTCTTATAAGAAACAATTCTGCTGTTACCACTATCATTACCAAATTTCCCTGTCAGTCAGCTTTTTGCTGAATTTATTTCAATTGTGGGTTTCAAGGAAAAGCTTTTTATGAGCGGCATTGGCATACTCCTGCAGATTTCAACACACCTTGCCCCTGTCTGGCATTTTTTAACATTGTTAGACATTCCAAAGAATGTTTGAGTAACTTGTTTCGATTTTAATTTTGTAAAATTAAAAACCTTGAACGTTTACTAAATGTTTCACTCATCTCACTTTTAAAAGTAGGTTGAAGCAAAAATTTTAGAATCGAAAATCCCTGCGTCCACACGTGCAAGCATAGAAATTGGACGTATACAAAATGCAGAGAAACAATTCCTGACTGATCATACAGTTTTTTAGGACATTGGCACCTGTTCGTACACGTTCTTATTATGGTAGCCGACTTTTCTCAAGGGCGTCGTAAGGGTAGAGAAGCTCCATCTTCTGGCGAAATCAAAAACGTAATAATTGAATGTTCCCTACTACATTCATTCCTTTCATTACGAGCTATACACTACTCGATTTGACTACTGTCTGTCTGATCATACAGATTGTTAGGACATTGGCACCTGTCCATACACGGCCTTATTATCAACGGTAAATATTTTGGCCAACAGCGGGAAATAAGCAAAATAAGGAAAATAAGGAAGAAATAAATAGATTTCCTATGTTTCGAACCCTATGACAGGGAAGAAAAAAAGCAAAATAGCGAAATGGAGGCGGGGGGTAAATAAGAACTTTTTTTCAAAGTATTTACCGTTGCTTATTATGGTAGCCGACTCTTTTCAATGGTGTCTCCCTACTACAATTATGCCTCCTCTTACGAGTTATTCAGTACTTGATTTGAATAGTGTTACGGTATATGATTTAATTAAGATACATCTTTGATGAAAGCCTTATTAGATGAAACATGAAAACTACAAAAAGATACCGCTTTATGTATCATGAATTACCTAAAATAATTCTTTATTATATTATGCATGAATTTTTTTACATATAATTCATTAAAATAAATTATATATTATAATAATCTTTGTGTGTGAAATGATTTAAATTTGTCGATGGAAGTGATCAACGTACGATATCGATAACTAAGAAGCAAGATGGTTAGAAACTGCGGAATTGTCAACGTGACAGGTAACTAAGAGGTTCGATTTATAATTGTCAATTTAGGTACGCTGATTACTAATTTTGATTCATTCCTGTATAATACGGCCTTTTTTTCAAAATGTCCAAACATAAAAACGGATTATTGGTGAAAACATAACAAACCGTACCATTTTCTTATCTTATCTTATCTACTTGTCATGCCCGATCCAGCTATCAATCCGTTTTTAGGTTAGAACATTTTGAAAAAAAGATTATGCTGAATTGGACCAAAATTAGATTCATATTCACTCAAATTACCGTTCATATTCGTAATCAGCATACCTAAATTGGACCCTATAGCTACTTGTCATGTTGACACACAGCTCATTTTTCTTAAGACCGAATTAGTGTCAATTGTAATCGCCATTGGTTGATTTCGAAATGTAATATCTTGATGTTTTTCTTGAAGTCAAAAATGATTATATCATTTTTAAATGAACCAATCATTAGTCATCTTACTGGCTGGTTGAAATGTTGGACAAAGTGATATGGAAGACGAATCACTAAAAGGTCTATTGACAATTCAATAAGCAATGTTACTTGGTCAATTCATTAGACATCATTAATAGAGCAATTACCTTGAATCCATTTTGTAGTGTGCCGAATATCATGATGCTTGATAAAGATAAATTGACTTGTTAAAAAGGTGAATTTTGGCTATCTTCTCCAGATAGAAGTCTTGATTTTCAGGTCAAATTCGACATAAATAAATAAGACTATTGAGACAGAATCGTTTGTAAGCTTGATAAAAATCATAGAAACCCTAAAAAAGTTCCAATCGGAGAAGACTGATTAGAAAATCTTGATCTAAAAAAGCAAAAAACATTTAATCTTGAAATTGCGACCATGCAAATTCGTAAATAAACTAATTTTGACTTTTGTCCTCATCAAATCCCAAGCGGACATTCAGATTATAAAGATTTCAGAATTGTCATGTTTATTGCTTAAAGTCAGGAAATAATAATAAAATAAAATAAAATACTTCGGGTTGATGTTTTAAAATTATGTCAATACTTGACACTTCGAATTGAAAAGTAAAAGGATACAGAGCAGTTAAGTCCTGTTCAAACCTAGAGACAGATTCTTGTCTTTACATTAGTTATCTTCTATCGACATTGTTGTTGATGATCTGTTATTGTTCTACATTCAATTGGACACTGTTACTGCTAATAATTGACTAGTTTAAACACTCGTTTGGTTTTTACGTTAGTTTATATTCTTGTTACGGCCCGGTCACTTTAATTTCTGCCGTGGGAAAAGACTTAACGCTGCAACTTTTCCCGAGGTCGAAGATTTTCAGATAATTTTGGCCGAGGAAGAAAACGAGCGTCTAATTTCACTTACGTATTTACTTAAGAATTTACCCGCGGGGATGAACTCCATTGTTTATATTTTTGAAGAAGGAATTAATATTTTGCTATTACAGA
>JAUKPT010002170.1:0-13683 GCA_032273505.1 Nanomia bijuga | reverse complement strand
GGAATAATAGGGGGGGTTGGAATAATAGGGGGTTGGAAAAATTCTCAAGAACTAATAGCTGTTTGTAGCAAACATGAGTCAAATAAAGTCTTGATAGTGCTATTGCTTGGAACCTTCCGTCAAAATTAATAAGCGGGGGGTTAGAATAAGAATGTCCTGGGTGGATTAATAATAAGCGGGAGGGACGTCTGTTAGAGAGAAGAGAGTAATGAATATGTTGTTCCTTGATGGATGTCAATTATTTTATGTCTCAATTCTCTAAGAAGGTGCAAAAATCTGATAATCTTCCATGGGACTATTCTAAAAGCTTGGACTATATGATAAGGCAGATGGATTTGATGATAGACCAGAAATTAAAAATCACAAATTAAAGATCACAGTACACTTTTCGATTAACTCTCAAACGAACTTTTTCCATTCTTTAAACCAGCTAAAGATATCCTCAAAAAAAAACGGAGAATCAAGGAGTTCTCCTAAAACAATCACGTAAACAGCGGCAACTACGAAGTATTTCTGCCATTCCTACATCTACTGGAAAATAATTCGAATGTCTTGTTAATTTCGGCATCCGTTACCTGGTAGCATTACGTGATAATCTGACAAGTAGATATGATTGTAAAACAATGGTTATATGTAGGAAATTTAGGGATCTATTTGATCCATCACCTTATTTTTTTCCTACCAACAATTTTTCCGTAGAGGAACCATTTCAAAATATCACAACGTTTAAAGAATTTTTAATGTGATACCATTTTCATTAAGGAGAAATGATAAAACGAATTTATCGAAACGCTCTCCTTCCAACTCAAGTCTGATGCTGATTGTATGGCAGAAGCTCGTTATTTCCGTTCCTGTGTTGTTGCATTTCCAGTGTCAGAAGCAATCGTTGAGTCGTGGGGATCGGTTATCGATAAGGTTATAAGTGACAAAGTTGCTTTCAAAGAATCATCTGATGACTCGGCAGACATATCAAAAAAGTTTGTTTTCATTAAAGTTGCTGGCCCTTCTGCTGGAGCAACGTCAAACAGAAGGCTATTTAAGCGGGCCCTTACATTAATGTATAAAGGGCATAGGCGTACGGGACTTGGGGGCTGGGGGGCTGCATCCCCCCAGTTCTCTCACAATTTTGCTTTTCTCGGGCAACATGTGCTATTTTTTCGGAAAGAGTATAAAGAAATAAAAAAATTAGTACGTGATTACATTTTACTTCAATACATTAAAGGAATTTAGCCATCATGAAAAGCTAAATTAAAACATTTTCGGGCATTCGCCCCGAAGTCCAATTATTTTAAGAGATGTATTTTTTGGGCAATATTTTCGAAGCCCCAAAAATATTTTTTACCCCGTACGCCTATGATGATTGGAGGGAAAAACCGTGGTCAAAATAAGACTTTTTAATCGAGCTGGCTGTTTCATTGCGAACGAATCGAGCAATATAAGCAGAGGACAAAGAGCGCATTAAAAGAATTGACAGAGAGAACAATCATGATCTACAAGTGGCTTAAGGGGGCTTACCACGACGTTTCCCTTCAATTAAAGAGGTAACTAAAGCCCTTTAAAACTAAAATCCCTTATTCCACTAGAATCAAATTATTTTACCTGAATACTTGTCTGCAGTCCTGCCCCAATATTTTTACTAAAAATTTCAATAAAATCCATTTTTAGAAATCAGTATACAAATTTAATTAGCTTATAATTATGCAAAACAGTTTTTAGCAGTTTAATGACGTAACAATGTAATCTGATACCTTTAAGAAGTCGCAAAACGTTTTCTCACTTCATTATTACGCATTCGGTTCTCTTGCTAAGATGATGCGAAGTGATGCTTTCTGATTTATAACATACTTCGTTACGCTATGTGATCGTTTAAATGTTCGAAGAAAAATGTAATGTCTTTTCATGCGTGTTTACGTACGTGACCTACTCAAATACGGCCAGATATTATGTTCTCAGAAAACCGAGTAGGGCCTTCTCAGGCTATCTTGGATCAAACTATTCGACCTTGGTCTACCCTGACATGTCCGTAATGTGTAGAATACATTTCATCTTTTGAGGGTAATTATTTGGGAAAATATAGATATTTGTACAATTTGCTATCAGAATCAATAAGTTAGTCTTCATTGTATGTTTAATTTCGTGCTTTGCAATCATTGCAATTTTTTAGACCCTTCAAAGATGCAAATTAGAAGATGAGTTTAAATGTTACGCGTTACCAACGCGTAGTGGTATGTCGTCTTACTGGTTGGGGGACGCGGATGGTAGAGGCGTGTGGCATTACAAATGATGCAATAAAATGCACTCGACTCGGGCTCATAGCGAGGGCACATTAACTATCGTTAGGCAATGCCGACAGGTCGACCCTTGCCACGTGAGGGAAATTGGGTAGTCAGTTGGTACCTGACGAAATACTAGATGGGACCTCGATTAGCTCGATAACGGCTTTGCAAGACTGTTTCATCATAAGTGCAGATCTTACCTCTTGAACACGTTATCTCGGTAATCATTCATATGCAGCCAGATCAAAAATTATATCATATTACATCATATTATACTTGCCTATCTATCTAAAGAACATACCGACAAAACTAAGGGTATTAGGATGGAAATGAGTGGCGAACCACACCGTTATATTATCAGCGGGTTTAAAAGAATATGCTATCACACTAGAGCTAAGGCCCTTTTAGCGTCGGGAAAATTATTGTAACTGTAGAGCACATTAGAAACACCTTATACATCCTGTGTCGCAGGAACATGGAGACACCAGGACACCAGGACACTAGTTATGGTGATTTTCCACCGGGACATAGTTAAAAATCACCGGGACATCGCAAAATTTTGACAAATTTAATCAAACAGCAGTTTACTGGAACAAACTTTTGTTAGTAAAATCTAATTGGGACAGATAAATTGACTGGGACAAATTATTGCTATTATTTGAAATAGATTCAATTTTGACTGAGGCAATGAAAATCAATTACCGTGACAAATATTTTATCAGCGGGAAATTTACCGTGGCAATCAAGTCCACCTAAATACTAATGAGACTACTGGGACTGCAGAAATGGGACCAAATTCTCACTGGGACACACACTGTGACATATACCAAGGCTCTTTTTAGACATGTTATCCTCATACACACACGAATAAAAAGCAAAATCTCTCAGTGCTCATAAAAAAGTACTCTAAAATGTTACCCTTTAGGTAATCAAATACACATTTCAGTGTTTAAATAATCACACGCTCAAGTACGTGATATTTTCCATCACGTAGAAAGCTTAGCTTTTCGAAGTTTGCTTTTGTCTTAATTTACACTGTAAAATAATGTAATGACATTTTTTTGCAAGAACTGCCAAGTGATGAGCTATAAAAAGACTATTTTTGATTTTTCAGTGTCTTCATTTGGCATAAAACCTATGTTATCAAATAACACAATTTTGTCTATGTTTCTTTTTAACTATGTATTTAACAAACTAAAAACTTGAGCAAAGTTTCTAAATATGACGAGAACCCCTGTGACTTATTAAACCTTGTTTTTACGATTATCACCAAAGTTATTGTCAAAAGTCAGGATAGAGTCAATAGAGAAAGAAAAAACTCCACAGATGTATTATA
Organism: Nanomia bijuga; assembly: GCA_032273505.1. Classification (NCBI taxonomy): domain Eukaryota; kingdom Metazoa; phylum Cnidaria; class Hydrozoa; order Siphonophorae; family Agalmatidae; genus Nanomia; species Nanomia bijuga. The sequence goes on along the minus strand of JAUKPT010002170.1, from coordinate 10,071 downwards.
CCTCAGATTTCTACTAAGTCAACTATGTTTTTATAAAAAATGATCTTTTATATCAATTGGTTAAACCAAAGTTTACAGGATTAGTATCCCTCGATTACGTCAAACAAGAATGTTCGATTTTTTAAAAATTGAAATGTCAAGTCAAGAGTCATCGTATATCTTTATCAGAATGACTTTATCAGAATCCCAAAGAAAACCAATAATTGAAGGATCATAAAAGGGCCATAATACTTTGCTTTGTTACTAAATCCAAAGATATTTTTCTCCTTCTGGATCTGCATCACTTATAATCACACTATTATCAATCTGGCTTTGCCTAAGAATCACTTTTAAGATTATTTAAGGCAGTATACGAGAATATTACAAGCACTACAAGCGGCGCTTGCAGAAAGCTTCGACCTTTTGCAGGAAGTGTAACCCGATCTCGAGATCTCCAGAATATTTCTAATGATAAGGAAGGCTTTCGAAGGATTATTTGTAAAAAGTACAAGGAATTTGTTGCGTATATTGATACCCTTATTAGTTACCTCAATGATTTTTTTGAGCCATGGCCTGATTGGGTGGTCTTATGTGAACAGTCGCTCAATTTTATGAATGATTGGGAATTAGGAGAGAGGAAGGAATCGTTTAGTAAATTAATGGACAAGCCTTGTGGTGTCAACACGAAAATTTCTTTTTGATGGATGAGTTCCTCACAATATATGCTAATGCAACAGAATTACTTCATCTTACATTTTTTTTACACGTTCCTTAAATGAATGCGTTGTTGAAACTGAAGTTTCGAACGTGGAACATATCATTACAAGTGAGCGACCGGTGAAAGATGAAAACACTGAAATGTTGAATCCATTGATGAGTTCTTAAGTTATGGAAAATATGCGTTGCCGCCGATTCGGCAAGGATTGGCACTTCAGTCTAAGTAATTCGAAATGGTTTGTGTCAAAAGTTGTTGAAAGACATTTTGATTATGCTAGAAATTTAAGCAACTCGTTAGCTTAAATTTGTCTTGAGGCAAATCTCTCTAAAAGATTTTGTACAATTAAGCAAAAAATCTCTAAAGAAATCTTAAAAAAACAAAGAGTATCTTAAAAAATATATTTTAAATAATCTTGAAATTCTCTAAGAATTCATAAAAATCTTAAAAATCTCATCTCTCATAATCTCGTGTCTTTTTTGGAAGTGATTTTCCCCTCGAATTTTGTTTGTAAAGATAAAGATTTTGGCTAAAACACCAGTTTCCCCCCTCCTCCTCATATTTGCGATGGATGAATTTATTCCATCTATTTATCTATTTCTTCTTTCTTTTTAATCATTAAATCATATAAACAAGCCACAGGGTGAATTGTAAATGAAGTACAAATAATTGGGACTTGCGGGTAAGTGATTGGCTGTATTAATTCAATATAATTTGGTCAAGAAGGCAAGAAAATAAGGTCGAATGATTTCCTATATATAAGAATATATGAGAATATAACGTCAAATATAAAAAGAAAAAGAAGAGGTTTTTTGATAAGGTTGGCTTATTTTTGCAGGAAGATACCTAAGAAATTTTGTCCGCTTGCAGCAAGAAAAAAATATTCTCGAGTACTGATTTAAGGTAACATTTGGTAATTTGGTAAGGTTGAGTCAGTGTATCAAATAAACTATAATATCCATCATTTATTTACCTTAGAAAATCAATTTAATTGCAGGAAGCAGTCCTGGTCTTCAACTAATAGATAAGAGTCCTTGACTAAGAAAAGATTTCTACCGTCAAAGCAAAATCCGACAATCAACTATCGCCGTAAAAACGTCACGTCAATCCCACGTCGTATTTTGCAATGCAACATATTCACTTAGTACTGACGCCATCCCGATACGTCCAATTATACAAGTATCCGTCTCTTGTAAATTATAATTCCGTGTGACAGTCAACCTCTCTAGTACTGAAAACGAAGACGGGAGTATGAGTTTTGGTTTAGGTACAACACAATCGTGCTCAGTTGGCAATTGCAAATAATTTCTAGACGATATTTTCTTTCGATTCGATTTTTTTCGCTGTTTCTTCTTTAATTTATGTTTAAAGAAATTCGACGTTTTTCGTATTTGAGTTTTGGTTGCATCGTCGGTCATTATTATCGTCGATTTCTCGAGTTTTTCCGGTGGTGTTATGACTATTTTCGGTATTGTTCGTTTAGTGATTGATAGTGGACGAATCTTTTTACTCTTTCTACGAGTTACGAACTTCTTGAATATTAACATTTCTAATGACAGGCAAATGTTCAGTGTTCCTTTTTATCAAACTATTGCTGATCTGTGAGTCCCAACCAGGCCACGAAGAACTAGTGAAGGACGAGTTTTTAGACACAACTGCAAACAGCAATGTATTTCAAATTTTAGTTTCAATACCTTTACCTTTTCTAAAAAAAAAGAAAGAAGATTGAAATATTTAATGCACAAGATAAAAAAACGGGAAGATTAATAAATGTTGCTGAAAAAGAAGAATGAGAAAAAGTAAAACAGGTGAGATAAAAAAAAAGCATCTGAGGATGAACATCAATATATTGATCGGATCATGAAAAATTAACTTTTTTATTTTTATTTACTGGGAAATGTCTATTTTTATTCTACACAAAAGATTATCTAAATAGAGAAATATTGTCAATTGTTTTTTAAAGCTGGATTAAATCTACGGATGATAAAGAGCGTTTCACTGATTTTTCTTGGTTAATATTATCAATCCCATCAAAACATTTTTGCAATTTAATAATCTTGAGATTTTTCCAGCAAATGTTTGATTGATTAAAGGCAGTACCGAATGTTGTCATCATTAATATTTGATATTAAGATATTATTTTTCTTTATATGATTAAAGAATCGAGTGGATTGTTTGATTGTTAATCCTGCAATACTGTAATTCTAATCTTCGTCAAAACTAAAACAACATGACAATAGCATTTTCAAGAAAACCAATCCGAATCTTTATGTTAGTTTTGTGTTAACTCCTGTCGTCCTGATTATCAAATAAACAACAAGAAATCAAACCAAACCTTTCTACTACATTTTTGAAAATAAAAATGAGAAAATATTGAACAAAACTCAACGAAACAGATGACAGAAAATAAGTATATAATAAAATTAAAAAATCTTCATCATCGCTTATTTATGAAAAGAAACACATCTTCACAGAATATTTAGTAATAATTTTAGATCTTTTCGTAACTGTTTTAAAATTCTATATGATAATAAAATCAAAATTACATTTTCTTAGAATATTGAACGTCATTACTTTACAAAATGTGATGATTTTTCTCAAAAGAAGAACAAAAAAAGCTTTTTTCTTTTTCTTTATTATTGCAAAGAACAACTGATAAGTTATACCCATTTCAATTGAATAATATTTTCTCAACGACTCTCAAATGATTATAAATCTGTGGCCGAATTCGCTGCACAGAGATTTCTCCTTGATAAATATTTATTTCTGTCTAATTCTTTAAGATTCCGTTTCATATATAAAACAAGCAAAGGAATATATGGTGATATGGAAACAAACAAACAAACAAACAAACAAACAAACAAACAAAGATCAAATAAAAACTGATGAAGAAAACAATACCTACGCTAACTTCTTCTCAATGTAAAAGTAAATGTTTATTTACATGAAAGATGGATTTTTATTTTTTTATCAAAACCTCTTCCAACTGAGTTCAGCTTGATACCGATGAGAAATGAAATATGTTTTTCACATTTAAATTGCATCTCAATGAAAAAACAGTTGTACTCACTTCAATCATAGGACTATGCTTCAATGCAAGCCAATTTGAAAATTGTATGGTATTATGCCGAAGAAAAATATAAAAGAACTGAATTGTTGTCCGAAAACTGTGGCAAACCAATTATAAATGTATACTTTCTTTTGGCATTTCATGAAACTAGATTGTTTTTCTTTGAAAGGAGCAAGACTTTTGTAAACCTGGTACGAAGCTAAAATGGTACTAAATAGGTTATTCTAATGCCTTTCATAACGATTTTACGCTACTGTATTACTGTATTACGCTCACTCGTTCGCTTCGCTCATTCGTTCGTGAATTTGATCAACTCGTGCAATAAACATGAAATATATATATTTATTTTTTTAAAGGTACATCTCAAAATTTTTGCTAATTCAAGTTTAGAACCAAGCAAATATTTTTAGGAGATTTTTAAAATTGGCGAATAATTCTCGTCATGTTTTAGAAATTGGTTTCTTTTTTACAGTCCCTGCGGAAAAGTTGTCAAAAAATTCTGTCCTAGTAGCATTTGATGATCAAGGTTGTTCCGGCCAATTTTCTGCTGTCAAATATTTGTCCTGGTAATTGATTTTCATTATTCCAATCATAATTGAATCTTTTTGCAAATATTAGCAATTTTTGTCGCAATCAAATTTTACTGACGAAAATTTGTCCCAGTCAAAATCTATTTACTATACTATATTAAATGATTACTCTAAATAAGTGCATCCACTCTTATACCGTTAGTCGCGATAGTCACGTTAAGAACGCAGGTGAGTAATCATGTTCAACTAATTAATGATCACATAATCTCAATTAGCCAACGTTTTGGGACGGTCCCTTAGAAAAGAAAATAAAATAAAATAAGCAATAAAAAATTTCATTTAAAAGTTTTCATCTTCATTTTTTTCTTTGAAGATTTTTTCAAATATCTTCAATACCAAAGATCTCAAATCGCGTTTTTGTTCCTCGAAACAACAAAAATGATTTTAAAAATGGTTAAAATCTATGGATATATCAATGCTAAAATACTGTGAGATGATAGGAACAGACGTTAAGTTCATGCATTATAACACTAGTTTTACCAATATGGCAATAATGATAAAAATGATTTTATATCTAGAAAATTAAAAAAATGAGAAAAATAAGAAAATACGAACAAGTACAAGCAAGAATGTAATTAAAGAATGGCTTTTTTTTCTTACCCTCTACATTCATATAAAATTCCCGTTTCTTGTTTGACAATCATTTTCTTGTTTTAACATTTTCTTATTACACTGCATAATGCATTAAAGGAGAAAAAAACCGTTGCATTTCCAACCACAAATCACTGCTTTTCTGTACAAATCGCATTACCGCATTTAAGACGATTTTCTTTGACGATTTCATCGGGTTGTTTTGTTCGTTGTTTTTTGGATTATCGAGAAGAGAAAGATTTTCAAACTATCTAAAATGTGGTTAACCAAAAAGATGTGTTTTAACTTTAACGGATGATGTCTTCTAGGAAAAACTAGTTCTTTAGGGTTTTTAAAGGTATCCAAATAAATGAAAAAGGAAATTGTCCCAGAGAGCATGGTGTTTCTCTGCTTGGGATCAGATTTTGTGAAATTACACAATGCTCAGTGACGCGATACTGTAAATGCCTGATAAATCCTTATAAATCTGCCTCACTAACAAAATATTGTACCTGGTTGTGGGTGAAAGTGCAAATCAAAATGTTTATTTATATTGGCCATTACAACAAATCGTCTATGATTAACTGAAAGTTATCAAATAAAAATGATTTGAAACCTTTTCAAATGCTATTCTTGTTATCAAACGAGTACTATTGTTGTGTTTTTATAATTGAAAGAAATTATTGCAACGTATTATAAAACAATTCATAACAGTTTTATCCTCTTAGAATCCTTACTTTCATCACCCTAAAAAGCGCCATCCCCTGTGCTATACGTTAAGTGAAACTGTACGTTAAGTGAAACCAGGGATAGGAGATAAATGGATAGCGGACTCTCTTAATTATGCGAAAAGAACTTCGTCGCTAATTGTTTTGAAAGACAAAAAATTATATAATGTTGCTAACAGCCAATTAAATTGCGCCTTTTAAAATGTTTATCTTTACTTAAAAAAAGATGGTAGCGAAAGCTGCGCGAGAAATGTAAACTTATATGATTTGTATGTTAAATTTATATGGAACTGAACCTTTTGCTATGCTGAATAGTTTTAGTTTCTTTTAGTACAACACGATGGCCCTGAGGTGTCACTTCATTTCTTATTTTTTTAATTCTTCATTTCTTCAAATTTTCATTTCACCTCTTCAACTTTTTATTTCACTTCTTCAAATTCTTATTTCACTTCTTGATATTTTTTTATTTCACTTCTTCATATTTTTATTTCACTTCTTGATATTTTTTTATTTCACTTTTCATTTTTCTCCTTCTCTTCTTGAAATAAATAAATAAAATAATAAATAAATAAATAAATAAATAAATAAATAAATAAATAAATAAATAAATAAATAAATAAATAAATTCGTACATTCGAATGATAAAATAACACGCAGAGTATCGATGTACATGTGCATAGTCAAGTTTGTATTCAAGTGTCTGGTGGCTAGATAGACAGACAGGTATGTACATATCTTTATTTTATTAATCTAATGTCCATGTGAAACGATCAATACCCTATAGCATTTGTCTCGCAACATCCACCAGTCCTATGACGATGGTAATGATATTTACGCCCTTGAATCGCCATTAGATATTAAAAAAAACAGCTAGTCGCGGTCACAGGTCAATTTTTCTAATGGTAGATGAATCGCAAGATAAGGCATCTCTAGGAGTATCATTTAAGATTTGTATTATGCGAAATTGTTTAAACAAACGCATTTGAGTTTGGGTTTGGACAATGAAAACTTTCCCAGGCCAGAAAAACAATGCTAGAGAAAAATTGAAATGGAATGATCTTTTTCTCAGGCAGGCCTTGTAAAAAAAAGATTGATAAGATTGATTCTACATGAAAAAATATATATAAGCAAAATTTGAATTTTGAAAGCTGTTTTAGAACCTTGCATGTTTATTTATGCGCCATACCACCATACGAACGAATGTTTTTGTTTTGATTTGGGAAATACATAGAAATAGGCATCATAAGAGATCATACGAAGGCACATATTTTGCTTGTATTTAATGATGAATAAGATGGTGCATAGATTTTTAGCGAACAAAATTAAAAATCATGAGCCATGAATTTTAAAATTTTGATTTATGAATTAAAAGTTATTCAAAGTATGTTTTTTTTATGTTCTGATCTGATCTGACTTGACATTTTTTTTTAATGATAACACTGCATTGACATCAAAACAGTGTATAGAGTTCAAAGAGAATTCCCGCGGGGGGGGAGGAAATAATAGCTACAAAATTGTAGGTATAGTCATATATGTTTCTAATACGCGGGAATCATATGACTACTTCATTTCGCAGCATGAAAATTTCGCGGTCATTTTAAGCTCCTGTCAAAAGTAAATAGGTTGAAAAAAGTTCCATAGTAGTAAATAGGGTTAAGGGGGTGGTTAAAACCAATCATAGCATATGATAGGCATGGTCTTTATTTTTTCTCGGTAGACTATAGGTTGTCAAATTTTGAACCACAACCAACGTTTTTACAAGACGTGGATAAAATATTGCAAGGACTCAATTTCGCGGTCGGTCAAAATTTTTGTTTTGTCGTGAATTTAATTTTGCTGTTAATCCCTACCTGGGATATTTCGTGTGGATTTAATTACGCGGTCGACCAAGATTTATTGACGTTGCGCCTATTTAGCTTCCCGCTTTTTGCAAAAAAAAACCCGCATAAACCGCGAAATTATGTCCCCGCCATAGTGTCATTTCTCCCCAAAGTTTTTGGGAGAAATCAGGATTTTGCTAAAGGCTCTGCCTGGGTTGGAACTCACTTTTTAAAATGCCTGGGAGTAATAGGTTTTGGGGAGGAATGAGAAATTTTTGGTTTTGCCTGGGGGGACACTGATTTTGGTCCAAAATATCTAGACGATGCTTTTCTGTATATATCTTCCTTCTATTCACTTTTGTCCCATTAATAATCTTATAGTTGAGTCACACATCAGGCTCTTTATTCATTATCCATGCGGGTTTGTCTTCTCCATCTGTCCTAATTTCGGGATTTATGCTCCTCCTGGACTTAGTTTTCCTGCAAGAATATGTTTTGATAGGATTGTTAGTCACTTATAAATTGTTTTAAGTGCTCTTTACACTTGTCTTTCAGGAAAAACTGCCATTATATGAAAAAAGGGTGGCTGTGGGGAGGGGGAATCACTTTTTGAAATGCCTGGGGAGAAATGTTTTTTGGTGAGAAACTGAAAATTTTAGGTTTTGCCTGGGGGGACTGACCCTGGATGACACTATGCACGCGAATGAGCTTTGAGCAAGTTTTGGCCGACTGTAAGGGATCATTCAACCGTCACGTAACGCTTATTTTGGTAAATGTTTAACCCCCCCTCCCCCTGTTGTAACGGTAATAAACAAAACCCTTAACCCCCCCCCCCTCTATCCGTTACGTAACGCATCTACACTAACCCAACCTTCTTCCGCGTTTTTTTCGGTCTCGCGAAAGTTTCTGCCCGCGAAAGTTTCTGCCCTCAAAAGTACTTATCTTTCGCGAGATTACACTCTGATTCTGGGTAAATACAATAGGCTATTAGATAGATGCTATATCATACACTCAAATTTCGTTTATAGCGTGGACTAGCAAAACTACGTTAAATAAATACATCAGGGATCATCCAAACGTTACATAACGCTGTTTTTTCCTATTTTCCAACCCTTCCCCCCTCCCTGAAACGCTTTTAATTGAGGAAAAAGTATAGTTTTCTGTAGGAGCGTACATAATGGGATACCCTCCCTCCCTCCTAGAGCGTTACGTAACGTTTGAATGATCCCTAAGTTTTATTTTAGGGTTCATTATTTTTTTTGCAAGTGTTGCGTAACGGACATTGCTGAACCCCTCTCCCCCTCCCGTAACGGTCCATAACAAAATCCATAGTCCCTCCCCCCTTCGAGCGTTACGTAACGGTTGATCCCTAAGGGTTATCATGGGTTTCACTTGAGGCGCATTTTTTCAACGGGATTTACGTCCGATAAAATTTTCGTCACCTTTAAAAAAAACCGGGACTTTTTTCCGATATTTTTTTTTGATGCAATTTCTGTTAATATATTGATGATTTGTTGAGAGGACTAAGAGGTCTTCCATTTTTTTATCAGCGCAGGGGATGTGTGAAAGATTTTTTGTCAATGCTGGTTTGAATTTTGTGCACCCTACTTTAAGATATTTTGTGCCTCTCCTTTAATTTTCAATTTTTTTTCATTTTCACGCTACCCTGTTACCCCGCATTATGCCTATTTTCTGTTATTTTCAGCAGAATTTAGACCCCATTTCCTTCCACCAACTTACCCATTCTTTCCGAAATGTTTTCGTACATATACCTGAGAACATATTTGAATGAATGGATATACAATGTTCATATCTTTTCTTTTCCTTTTAAAAGATATGGACAATTTAGTCAAGAGAATTGTTCACGATGAAATCCATAAAAAAGAAGAAGAACCTGCACAGAAAAAAATAAAACAAACTGAGTCTAGGCTTGGATCTATGCTTTCAAAGATTCGATGTAAAAAAGATGAAACTGCAACTGAAAAAGAAAAATGTGTCAATATTAAGTGGAAAAGGTATGACCCCATTAAAAAGACAGAACACACAGTGACACAAAAATGTGGAGGTGGGCACCGTTTCATTGCTGTTGCACAGAATGAGACAGTGAAGTCAATTAAAGAAAAAGCAATTTTTCTTTATTTTCCAGGAAATGTAAATAATTTTGGCGAATCTAAGAGAGATTGTCAATTCAAAATAACCGACGCTGCTGGTAACGAAATTGATGACTCTATCGTTGTTCTGGACAACGTAAAGGAACGTGGAATTTACATTAGCAAGTTCTTTTTTGATATTGTTTCGGAACTTCAATATATGGGTGCTTGGGATGCTTGGGTGCTTGTCCCACAACTGATGGTTTGTGCCGAATCTGCACACCAATCACCAATCATCAATCTAGTCAATACAACACGATTGCATCAAATTATAATACGACTTTGACATCTGCTCAATGTTTAGAAAATTCACTACTGATGCATGAATCTGAATTACCCTATGGTAATTCCAATTCAGTAATTATTCACCAAAGCACAGACTACTAGAACTAACGGACGTTCAACTCGATAATTATTGAATTATCGTAGGCCAGTTTTTTATCGTGTTT
>JAUKPT010002169.1:0-13689 GCA_032273505.1 Nanomia bijuga | reverse complement strand
GTTTCTAACTAATCTATGAGGATAGTCTGAAATTCGAAAAGCTTTGTAAAGTTCGTCTAATCTGGTATTTAAAAGTCCCTGGTCTATAATAATACGTCTGTAACGTAGAGCTTGAGAATAGACTATGCTACTAAAAATGTAGTTTGGATGGCAACTGCTGAAATTTAAATAAGATCTTGAGTCTGTCTCTTTGATAAAAAGATCGGTAACTAAATTCCCATCAAATCCGAACCCAAATGATATGTCAAGAAAGTTGACAAGTATACCAGGTTCTGCACCTACATGCCAGTCTGCAGGTTTGATTTTCAAACTGTACTTAGTGAGGGCTTTCGAAATTTCGTCCTTCCAGGTATTAAATTGTCTTATAGTTCCTGTGAATAGACCAGCACCATCGTCAATAAATCTTTTAATACTCAGTATATTTGTCATTAAATGATTGTTCGAATATAACGTAGTAAATAAGACAAAATAAACAGCTATGTTTGCTAATTGAACAGACAAGCTACCTCCTGTAGGAATGCCAGATTTAGGTTTATACCACTTACCTTTATGTATACAAATGGATGATGCTAAACTAAGATTTACTATGCTAATAAGCCAGGATACGAAGTCAGGTTGCCAATTATTTCTACATTTGGTAATTGCAAATCTGAGGGCATCAATAACTAACACTGGCGATAGGGAGTCGTACAGACTTTCAAAGTCAAAAGTGAATGGTTTTAGGTTGACTTTAGTTGCAATATCATATCCTTGGTCAATATTATCTAGCCATTTGAGAGTCTCGATGGTGTCTTTAACTAAGTCACGACAGAAATCAGTTTCTAGTTCTTTCAGCCATTTAAATAATGTTATCTTGAATATAGTTTTAAAAGGGGCACTTCTAAAGGGGAACTTAACTTAATTTTTCTTTGCAAATTCGAAGTCCTACATCATTGTGTGAACTAATTAAAAAAATGCAATAAAAAATAGGCCCTCAATTGTCATTTTTTCGCCTTGTAAAAGTATCAACTTTTAACATTAGTATATAAGTTTTGTATTTTGTTATTAGACTTTTCGTCCTGGTTTTTATTCAAAATATTTACTATTCAAATGAATTTTTAGTACTAGTATTAAGGGAATGGTCAATTATCACGAACCTATCAACTTACCTACCATATGTAACCAGACGTAACCGGAGGCCGTGTACCTACCTTTATGTTACGTAACGACCCTTTTTCCTCCCCAGTAGCAACTTTTAAGGTATGAGTATTTTGTCTTTCTATTCCACTTTTACTTTTAGTGCTTCGAACAGGGCCGAATCTCCGACTGTAGCTGAAAAGGACATCTTGCGATACTACTACTATATCCATCATGGCATCGATACAAAAAATGTCGCCCCAATGGAAGATCGATGGATCCACAACGTTTTATCCTTAGTTCCAGAGTCAACAAAAGTGAATCTCGGGGAAGTGATCGATACTTTATCTGAAGAGGTTCGTGAAGATTATCTGCTCAGTGTTAAGAAAGCAATTGTTGATTTCGTTCTTCGTGATCCAAGAGAAAAAGAGAACAGTGTCTCTGAAGAAGTGTTGCCTCATCGACTCGAATTACAACAGGTTCCAAAACCGTGGGAGGATTCGTTTTATGCTGCATATGAAGCAATACAAGACAAGTTGTTTATTACTAACCCTACAATGGCTGCAGTGCTCAATCTGTGGCACAAAAACTATGGAAAACTGAAATTGGTAGACGCAGTTGATGTGAAAACGAAGTCGGATGCTTTAGAGCTTGGAGTCTTTCAGAATCTTATGATGCAGTATATCGAATCTGCTAAAGATACATTACTGAAGAAATGGTTCCCTGAAGTTCAAAATATATTCCATCAAGGTAATAAAAAGAAGTTAATTCCTGGGACCCATCAGACGAAACGATTACAAGCATTTTTCAACAGTGCTGCTATATTAATGGGTAATCAATTACAAAGCCTAGCATTGAACTCTTTACAGGAGTATAGTAATATACTAAACTCTAATCCTGAAACTAGTAACTTTGATCACCCTGGTTTTATAATACGTCTTATTCTCGATGGAACTGTTGTCAAATTTGAACCTGATTTTAACGACTTTGAAGTAATATTATTAAACGTCTTTGACGTTATTGTCAAAGCGGTATCAGTCGTCCCGTGTATTGAAACGAAACTATACACCGAGTGGTCTGGACAAAAAAAATTCTTAAAACCAAATATCATGGAGAATATCGTTAGTAAACTAAAAGAAAACGTGAAAGCTTTGATCACTCAAGAGACTACTGGTCCAGCAAACCATGCAATCGCTTATAACAAGTACGAGGATTTGATAACGAAACAGGCCGAGAATGATGTCAATGACTTTTTATTACAGAATCATTCGTTCGATGAATACATGGATGTTGTGAAGAAGTATGACAAGTTAGTCGAAGAGATCACCTACGATTGTCAGAAGGTTGTAAAGGTTGGCATGTTTGAAATCCATTGTGACGAACTCATCCGTGGTATATCGAAGCGAGTTGAAAGCATTCGGAGTAAGTTATTACAAAAGATGATGAAAGAGCACCAGATCCACAATAAGGCTCTGTCAGATGAATACGAAGCGATTGCCGAAAAAGCTTTAACTGCTCCAGAAAACACCGAGCATTTGATGGAGTTGAAAGCGTTCATAGCTGAAGTACAAAACGAAACATTGTTTGCTCTTCAAGAACGATTAGTGAAAGCTAAAGAACGTTTAAGTTTCCTCGTCGATTTCGTGACATTTTCTGCAGCTGATGTGCGGTTGAATAATTCTGTTTTCCAATGGCATCAGCGAATGGGAGATGTGTTCGAAGAGCACAAGAAGATTGTTCATGCGAACCGAATCCAATATGAAAACGCGTTGAAAATGAAACGTGAACGGTTCATCGAAGATTTAGAAAGTTATTCAAAACAGATCGAAGAATTCCATGCTTTCGGTGATATGAACGAAATGAGTCGATATTTAAAGAAAGCACAAGCTTTACAAGCCAGGCTTGAAATAGCTGGTGAGAAGATTGTTGCAATAAACGAAGAAGAGGAAGCGTTTGAATGGGACAATACCAGTTATCCGATGAGACAACAAGTAGTGAATCAGTTAAGTCCCTTCCTCAAACTATACGAATGTACTGTCGAGTTTGAAAATCAACATAAAGAATGGATGGAAGGTCCTCTTGGATCCGCCGATCCTGATTTTATTGAACAAGAGACTGGTAATATATGGAGAAATTTCTATAAATTAGAGAAAGGATTCGGAGATATACCTAACGCTAAAAAAATTGCTGAAACAATGAAAGAAAGAGTTGATGGTTTTAAGGAACACATCCCATTAGTGAATCTTCTTTTCAACCCAGGTCTTCGTACCAGGCATTGGGAGTCCATGTCTGACATTGTTGGTTTTCCTTTAAAACCAGATGCTGATTCGAATTTGCAGAAGTTTGTTGATATGAATCTTGAACCATATTTAGTCAAGTTTGAAGGAATAAATGAGTCTGCAAGTAAAGAATATTCCCTTGAGAAAGCAATGGAGAAAATGAGATCTGAATGGGAAGAAATGATGTTTATGAGTATACCATATCGTGAGACTGGTACGCATGTGCTCTCATCGATTGAAGACATCCAAAATCTACTTGATGATCATATCGTGAAGACTCAAACTATGCGTGGTTCTCCATTCATCAAACCCTTCGAAGATGAAATCAGGAGTTGGGAGGAGAAACTTCTCTTGATCCAAGAGATCATAGATGAATGGCTGAAAGTGCAAGCCACGTGGTTATATTTGGAACCGATTTTCAGTTCCCCGGATATTATGGCCCAAATGCCCGAAGAAGGTCGAAGGTTTACAACTGTCGATAAGAACTGGAAAGACATTATGAAGCAAGTGCACCTGGACGAACACGTGATGGCAGTAGCGAGCATTGATAATCTGTTGGATACATTTAAGAAATCAAATGAATTACTCGAATTGATTCTGAAAGGTCTTAATGAATACTTGGAGAAGAAACGTCTTTACTTTCCTCGATTCTTTTTCTTATCTAATGATGAACTTCTTGAGATTCTTTCTGAGACAAAAGATCCTACCAGAGTGCAACCTCATTTAAAGAAGTGTTTCGAAGGAATTGCTAGTTTGAAATTCACAGAGGAACTTGATATTACCGACATGAAGAGTTCAGAGGGCGAAATTGTTCCATTGAACACTGTCATTTCGACATCTGAAGCTCGTGGACAGGTTGAGAAATGGTTATTGCAGTTACAAGAACTTATGATATCTAGTATACGCGAAATGATAATAAAGGCAATGGACGCCTACCCGACGGAAGTACGGACAACTTGGGTACGTGCATGGCCTGGACAAGCTGTTTTGGCTGCTTCACAGTTTTTTTGGACGGCATACGTACACGAAGCTATTCGAGGTGGTCCTGATAAACTGGAAGAATATTTACAATTGAATAACTCACAGATTGACGATGTTGTTGCCTTGGTTCGTGGTAAGTTATCCAAACAGAATCGTGCCACTCTTGGTGCTTTGGTTGTATTAGATGTCCACGCTAGAGATGTTTTGGTCGATTTGAATGAGAAAGGTATAAAAGATGAGAATGATTTTGATTGGCTTGCTCAACTTCGATACTATTGGGAAGAAGAGAATATGATGACTCGTATGATTAGTGCACACTTGTCGTACGGCTATGAATATCTCGGTAATTCCGGTCGATTGGTTATCACGCCTCTTACTGATAGGTGTTACAGAACCCTCTTTGGTGCGTTACAGTTGCATCTTGGAGGTGCTCCCGAAGGTCCTGCTGGTACAGGGAAAACAGAAACTACGAAAGATTTGGCCAAAGCTGTCGCCAAACAATGTGTCGTCTTCAATTGTTCTGATGGTTTAGATTACATTGCTCTCGGAAAGTTCTTTAAAGGTTTGGCATCATGTGGTGCGTGGTCATGTTTCGATGAATTTAACCGAATTGACTTAGAAGTATTGTCTGTCGTTGCTCAACAGATTTTAACCATTCAAATGGGTATCAATTCTGGAAATGATACCTTACTCTTTGAAGGAACGGAAATCACACTAAATCCAAGTTGCGCCGTATTTATTACTATGAATCCTGGTTATGCCGGTCGATCCGAATTACCTGATAATTTGAAATCTTTATTCCGAAGTGTTGCTATGATGGTTCCTGATTACGCTCTCATTTCAGAAATCTCGCTGTATTCCTTTGGTTTTGTAAATGCTCGTCCATTAGCTGTTAAGATTGTGACTACTTACACGTTGTGTTCTGAACAGCTTTCGTCACAATGCCATTACGATTATGGTATGAGAGCTGTCAAATCTGTCCTTACTGCTGCTGGTAATCTAAAACTGAAATACCCTGATGAAAATGAAGATATTCTTATTCTTCGTTCCATCATTGATGTTAATTTGCCAAAGTTTTTAGCTCAAGATCTACCGCTTTTCAAGGGTATTACTTCAGATTTGTTCCCTGGTGTTACCCTACCCGAGCCTGATTACAAGATTCTTACTGAAGTAATTCAAGAGAATGCGATCAAGATGAACCTGCAGTTGACCGACTTCACCTTATCGAAGATTCTGCAAGTGTACGAGATGATGATTGTTCGTCACGGGTTCATGTTGGTGGGCGAACCCTTCGGAGGGAAAACCGTCGGGTACAAAGTGTTAGCTGCTGCACTCGGTGATATCAAAGAGAGAGGTCTCATGGACGAAAACAAGGTCAATATTTGCGTCATCAACCCTAAAGCTATCACTATGGGACAGCTGTATGGTCAGTTTGACCCTGTATCTCATGAATGGTCTGATGGTGTTTTGGCTGTAAATTATAGAGCGTTCTCATCGTCGACCACACCTGATCGCAAGTGGTTGATATTCGATGGCCCTGTCGATGCAGTGTGGATCGAAAACATGAATACTGTACTGGACGATAACAGAAAACTTTGTTTGAACAGTGGTGAAATCATTCAGTTGGCACCCACGACCAATCTCATTTTCGAACCGATGGATTTAGAAGTAGCTTCTCCTGCTACTGTCAGTCGTTGTGGTATGGTGTACATGGAACCTCACATGCTCGGATGGCGACCTTTGTTTTTATCATGGCTGAACACTTTACCAGATTCTGTAGATGCTGATATTAAAGAGATGTTAGTCGAAAACTTTGACCGAATAGTACCACCTATACTTAACTTTATCAGAAAAAGTGGCGTCAAAGAACTCTCACCGACTACTGATGCCAATCTTGCTCGATCTTGTATGAACCTAATGGATTGTTTAATTGACGAGTTTCATGATGCAGATCAAATCAAGGCGTTTAAAGAGCGACAAGCATTATCCTGGGTTGAAAGTTTATTTCTCTTCTCTTGCGTCTGGTCTTTTGGTGCAACGATCGACAATGATGGCAGAGAACAGTTTGATATCTTCTTTCGTGAGTTGATCGATGGTGCTCTGCCTGAAGATAGTATGCAGAAGTATCATATTTTGAATCCAGTTCCCGCTCCGTCTCGACCATACTTATGTCCCTTTCCCAGTAAAGGGACTGTGTTTGAACACCGATTCTTTAAAGAAGGCATGGGGAGATGGGCGATGTGGGTTGATGAAATCAATAAAGATGCATTGGTGATTGATAAGGATTCGAAATTCAGTGAGATTATTATCCCAACCATCGACACAGTTCGGTACACGTTCTTAGTCAAACAGCTTGTCACTCACGATAAGTGTGTTTTAGTTGTTGGACCAACAGGTACCGGTAAAAGTGTTTATGTATCTGATTTCCTGCTTAGAGGTATAGATGATAAATATAAACCTTTAATGATCAACTTTTCTGCACAAACAACAGCGAAGCAAACTCAAGATATCATCATGTCAAAGCTTGACAAAAGAAGAAAAGGGTTGTATGGGCCTCCTTTAGGAAAAAAGACGATAGTTTTTGTTGACGATTTAAATATGCCAGCCAGAGAAGTGTATGGTGCTCAGCCCCCTATTGAATTACTTCGACAGTGGCTTGATCATTGGCAATGGTATGATCTGAAAGACACAAGTGCAATAAATCTAACTGATATACAGTTGATGGCCGCTATGGGACCTCCGGGAGGTGGTCGAAATCCAGTCACACCAAGGTTTTTAAGACATTTCAACACCATCACAATAAACGAATTCAAAGAACAACAAATGAGTCGTATATTTGGTCAAATCATGGATTGGCATTTGACCTCTAAAGGTTTCGACACAAGCTTTTCTGCTGTTGGAAAAACTATTATCAAGGCTACAGCTTCTGTTTACATGGCTGCTATGACTAGTCTTTTACCCACTCCAGCTAAATCTCATTACCTGTTCAATCTTCGTGATTTTGCAAGAGTTATCCAAGGAATTCTTCTTTCAGAACCACATACTGTACCCGATGCCAACTCATTGATTCGTTTATGGACTCATGAAATTTTCCGTGTTTATTACGATAGATTAATAGACGTTACAGATCAATCCTGGTTTAGTAATCTTGTAAAGGATGTCATCACTAAAGAATTTAAAACAGATTTTGATCAATTATTCATACATCTCGATACGAACAACGACGGAGTGATAGAAACGGAAGAATTACATCGACTCATGTTTTGTGACTTTGTAGACGTCAAGGTATTACCTCGACCATATTTAGAATCTCATGAACCCCTAACACTTCGAAAAACTGTCGAATCATTTCTCGACGAGTTTAACAATATGAGTAAAAAGCCCATGAACTTGGTTCTGTTCAGATTTGCTGTTGAGCATGTTGCAAAAATCTCTCGAGTATTGAAACAGCCAGGCGGACATTGTCTCCTCGTTGGTGTTGGTGGTAGTGGACGACAAAGTTTGACAAGATTGTCTGCGTTTATGGCAGACTATTCTCTTCAACAGGTTGAAATCGGTCGTGGATATACAAGCGTTGAATGGAGAGAGGATTTGAAGACAATCATAAGAAAAACTGTCGAAGGTGAAATGCCAGGTGTTTTCCTCTTCGCAGATACACAAATTAAAGAAGAGTCGTTTTTAGAAGATATCAACAATTTGTTAAATGCAGGCGAAGTACCAAATCTTTTCCCTCTTGATGAGAAACAAGAAATAATTGAGAAAATGAGACTAATCGACAAACAAAAAGAAAAAGCAAAACAAACGGACGGTTCTCCGCTTGCACTCTTCAACATGTTCATCGAAAGAACGAAAGAAATGCTTCATATTGTATTAGCAATGAGTCCTATTGGTGATGCATTTAGAAACAGACTGAGAAAGTTTCCATCGCTAGTCAATTGTTGTACAATCGATTGGTTTCAAGAATGGCCAGAAGATGCGTTGACTGTTGTGGCTCAACGCTTTCTTTCTGATGTCAACCTGTCCTCAGAGGTTGTCGATGGATGTGTAGAGATATGTAAGGACTTCCACATCACGACACGAGATCTCTCACAACAATTCTTCACCGAATTAAAACGATACAATTACGTCACTCCGACGTCCTACTTGGAGTTGATCAATACATACAAAACGTTACTCAGTGAACAACAAGGATTTGTGATGAAACAGAAGACAAGATATGAGGTCGGTTTGGAGAAGTTAGCTTCTGCTGCATCACAGGTATCTACTATGCAGGTCGAACTGACAGATTTACAACCAAAGCTTGTTGTTGCGCAAAAGGAAGTCGACGAAGTGATGAAGATTATCGCCGTCGAATCGGTCGAAGTTGCTGAAACAGAAAAGATTGTCAAAGCTGACGAAGCAGTCGCAAATGAACAGGCTTCTGCAGCTAAAGCTATCAAAGATGAATGCGATCGTGAATTAGGAGAGGCTATACCAATTCTTGAATCAGCTCTTGCTGCGCTTAACACACTTACCCCTCAAGATATTACTGTTGTCAAGACCATGAAAAATCCTCCTGACGGTGTAAAGATGGTTATGGAAGCCATTTGTTTACTGAAGGGAATAAAAGCAGAAAGAATCCCAGATCCAGCAACTGGAAAACGTGTTGAGGATTTCTGGGGTCCATCAAGAAAGCTTTTAGGTGATATGAAATTTTTAGATTCTCTCAAAACATTCGACAAAGATAATATCCCGCCTTCAAATATCAAAGCTGTCAGAGATAAGTTTTTAAATGATCCAGAGTTCGTTCCAGATAAGATTCGGTCAGCTTCTACTGCTGCTGAAGGTTTGTGTAAATGGGTTGTTGCCATTGAGTCGTATGATAGAGTGGCGAAGATTGTCGCTCCAAAGAAAGCTGCATTGAAGATCGCAGAAGGTGAACTAGCAGTTGCTATGGGAAGTTTGGCAAAGAAACAAGCTAACCTGAAAGAAGTTCAAGACAAACTTGCGAAGCTGCAAGCTACGTTTGATGCAAATACAAAGAAAAAGGAGGATCTTGAATTTCAAGTTGATCTTTGTAGTAAGAAATTAGATCGAGCAGAGAAATTGATTGGTGGTCTTGGTGGTGAAAAGGATCGTTGGGGCAAGAGTGCCCATGACCTAGCTGTTCTTTATGAAAATCTTTCTGGAGATGTTCTCGTCTCATCGGGTGTTGTTGCGTACCTCGGTGCTTTTACCTCGAATTATCGCCAAGAACAAACATTGAACTGGGTCAAAACTTGTAAGGAAACTGGTGTTCCTTGCTCTGATATAGTATCTCTTACCACTACTCTTGGTGATCCAGTAAAAATACGAGATTGGAATATTGCAGGACTTCCAACCGATAACTTTTCTATTGACAATGGCATTGTTATTAGTAATGCCAACCGATGGCCTCTAATGATCGATCCTCAGGGTCAAGCAAACAGATGGATTAAAAACATGCACAAAGGCACAATACAAGTCATCAAGCTGTCAGATGCTGACTACATTAGAACTCTAGAAAATAGTATTACTTTTGGAACTCCTGTGCTTTTAGAAAATATTGGCGAAGAATTGGACCCTGTTTTGGAACCATTGCTACTTAAACAAATCTTTAAACAAGCTGGTTCGATGTGTCTTAAACTAGGTGATAATACTATTGAGTACTCGAAAGATTTCCGATTTTATATGACTACAAAACTGCGAAATCCGTACTACCCTCCAGAAACTGCTGTTAAGGTGACCTTACTGAACTTTATGATAACACCTGAAGGGCTTGAAGATCAGTTGCTTGGAATAGCAGTTGCACGAGAAAGACCAGAGTTAGAAGAAGAGAAAAACGCTCTTATCTTACAGAGTGCAGAAAACAAAAGACAATTGAAAGAAATTGAAGATAAGATCTTAGAAGTGCTATCTTCATCTGAGGGTAATATTTTGGAAGACGAAACTGCAATTCAAGTACTTTCTTCGTCAAAAGTCCTGTCCAACGAAATTGCAGAAAAACAGGCCATTGCCGAAGAAACTGAGAAGAAAATCGACACTGCTCGTATGGGCTACAAACCTATTGCTATTCACTCAACTGTCTTGTTCTTCACTATCGCTGATTTAGCAAACATCGATCCGATGTACCAATACTCCTTATCATGGTTCATCAATCTATTCGTCAGCTCGATAGATAATTCGGAAAAAGCGGAAGATTTAGAGAAGAGGTTGTACAATCTTGAACATCACTTCACTTATTCGTTATACTGTAACATTTGCAGATCTCTTTTCGAAAAGGACAAGTTGTTGTTCTCACTCATTTTGTGTATCAATCTGTTGGTCCATAAGAAGGAAGTTTGTGATGACGAATGGCGTTTTCTGCTAACTGGTGGTGTGGGACTAGATAATCCACATAAGAATCCTTGTGCATGGTTACCGAAGTCTTCGTGGGATGAGTTTTGTCGACTTACTGAATTATCAAGCTTTAGTGGCATACATGAATCGATCAAACGATTAGAAAATGGTTGGAAGAAGATTTATGATAGTAATGAACCACAAACGGTCGAGGTACCTGGCGAGTGGAATACCAAGCTAAACCACTTCCAGAAAATCGTTGTTTTGCGATGTATAAGACCTGATAAAGTTGTCCCTGCTGTACAAGAATTTGTCACGACCGAATTCGGAAAACATTATATTGAACCTCCGCCATTTGATCTCGCCAAATCGTTTGAAGACTCTACTTGTTGTACTCCAGTCATCTTTGTTTTATCGCCAGGCTCAGATCCAACGATTTCTTTATTAAAATTTGCTGATGACCAAGGTTTTAGTGGATCAAGGCTAAGTTCTCTGTCTCTTGGACAGGGTCAAGGTCCTATTGCAATGAAAATGATCGAAAAGGGTATAAAAGAAGGTACATGGGTTGTCCTGCAGAATTGTCATTTAGCTGTTTCGTGGATGCCTATGCTAGAAAAAGTATGCGAAGAATTGGACCCCGAGTCTGTTCATCCAGATTTCCGTATCTGGTTGACAAGTTACCCGTCTCCAAATTTCCCCGTTTCAGTATTACAGAATGGTGTAAAATTAACTAATGAACCTCCCAAAGGTCTACGTGCTAACATCATAAGATCGTACCTTAGTGATCCAATCTGTGATCCAGAGTTTTTCGGCGGATGCACAAAACCAGTGGAATTCAAGAAATTATTGTTTGGGTTATGTTTCTTCCACGGTTTGGTTCAAGAACGTCGAAAGTTCGGTCCGTTAGGATGGAATATTCCATATGAGTTTAATGAGACAGATCTTCGAATAAGTGTACGTCAGTTGAATATGTTTATGAATGATTACGACGAAGTTCAGTTTACTGCGATCAAATACCTTACTGGTGAATGTAATTATGGTGGGCGTGTCACTGATGATCGTGATCGACGTACTCTGATGACGATCCTTAACTCGTGTTATGCAGACGACATCATCTCGAAAGACAAATTCGCCTTCTCTGAAAGTGGTACGTATTATGCGCCGCCTACTGGTGAATATGAATCTTATATTGAGTACGTGAAGAGCTTGCCATTAAATCCACATCCAGAGGTATTTGGTATGCATGCAAACGCTGATATAACTAAAGACCAACAAGAAACCAAGTTACTTTTCGACAGTATTCTACTTACACTTGCTCGCTCATCGTCAAGTGATGGTAAATCTGATGATGATGTTATTGGTGAGATTGCAGCTGATATCCTAAGTAAATTACCTGAGAATTTTGATACTGAGGCTACACTTCGGAAATATCCAACTACATACACTCAAAGTATGAACACTGTACTCGTGCAAGAAATGAACCGTTTCAATAGTCTGTCTCAAGTTGTAAGAGCCAGTCTTCGTAATCTTCAGAAAGCTATCAAAGGTCTGGTAGTTATGTCTTCAGATTTGGAAGAAGTTTACTCTAGTATCTTACTTGGTAAAATCCCTGCTTTATGGCAAGGTAAATCATATCCTTCGTTGAAACCACTCGGTAGTTACGTGCAAGATCTTATCGATAGACTGAACTTTCTACAGAACTGGTATGATAATGGTGCGCCTTCAACATTTTGGTTATCTGGTTTTTATTTTACTCAGGCATTTTTGACCGGATCACAACAGAATTTTGCTCGAAAATATAAGATACCTATAGACTTATTGGCTTTTGATTATGAAATTCAAAGTCAGAAGACATTCGATGAACCGCCTGACGATGGTATTTACGTTTATGGGTTGTTTATGGAAGGAGCTCGTTGGGATGGTAAGAATATGGTGATTGGTGAATCCATCCCCAAGAAGTTATCTGATGAAATGCCTATTATATGGTTGAAGCCGTGTAAGAAAGGAATGCAAGTGGATAGATTACATTATTTGTGTCCTGTGTATAAAACGAGTGAACGACGTGGAACACTCTCGACAACTGGTCACTCGACAAATTTCGTCATGGAAATGAGAATTCCCTCTTCTCTCCCTCCCGCCCATTGGATTAAAAGAGGTGTCGCGTTGCTCTGCCAATTAGATACCTAACTTTTTTTTAATCATGATTAAATTTTGTTGTTATTTATGAAATTTTTGTTCGTCTTGAATAATGTAGCAATAGTAAAATAATTTGAATTATTAATAGGTCGGAATTGGTTCATTGTTATTATTTTTCGGACTTTTGAAAAAGTAGAAAGGATTTAATAAAGATGTCGAATCGTCGAATCAATCGTCAGAAATGTTGTTTTTGGAGTATCATCATTTGAAACATTTTTGTCTTTCTTTTGTTTTTTCACTCTTCTTAACTCCTTTGTTTTACAAACATTCCATGATGTCAAAACCTAGAAGTTTTTAATCTCCAATTATGTGTAAATATTTTGAATAGTTTTGTATTAATTATAATTGTTTATTTAACTCTTTCTGGATCATCTAATTTATGATACGCCTTTTATTCTTTCTACCTGGTTCATGTTATCCCTTAATTTAGAAAAATGACGAAAATGCATTCTGTGAACAAATCACTTCAAGGCTACACAAATTACATTCTAGATATTAAAATGTTTGTCGATCAATTATGAACCATCGTTTCGCTTTTATACTTATATTAAAGTATTTTTCAAAATAAACGAGACGGAATTTTTATATCGCTATAACTGCTACAATTTTGAACCAATTTTTGTAATTTTTACATAGTTTTTAGCGAATGCGGAGCACTCCATTATACATTTGTTTGGAGTAGAGTAGGAAAGGCGCATCTGGAGCACTTTTTTGTGGAGGAGAAACTCGCCAACCTTACCGAGCTTATTATGCCGAGACTTTTACCGGGAAACCTACCTCG
>JAUKPT010002168.1:0-13693 GCA_032273505.1 Nanomia bijuga | reverse complement strand
AGAGAATAAGAATATATCGCTGCCTCCCCTACTGCCTCGAGCTCTACTCTATTCCTGCATTACTCAAGTATATATATATATTGAATTTGCGTCACTTGTTTTTTGCAGTACATTTTAACCTGTTCCAGCTATATTATTATTTAGCCTTTTTTTTCACCTATTTTTTCTACTCTTTTTCCCTATATCTTTATTTAATTATCCACTTATTATTCATTCCTATAAAATGCCACATAAGATAAAAACATCTGGCGATGTTTCACATGCACCAAACTCTGGAAAAATGGAGATGTTAAGATTCAATGCTCCAACTGCAAAAAATCAATACGTGAGCCATCTAATAATTATTCCTGCTCATCTCTAAACGTAGATGAATACAGATATCTTTTAGCCTCCAACATGCATCTTCAATGGATTTGACATTGCTTTTTTATACATCTTCCATTTTCATCACTAAATGACAACGAGATTTTCACTAAATTCCATTCTTCTTTCAATCAACCAAACTTGCAATCTTTTATAAGCAAATGCAATAAAATAGATTATGACGACGAATTGATTAACCTATTTTCTATTATTAACTCAAAATTTTATGGAATGCACAAATTCAATAACATCAGAGTCAATCAGATCACAAGTCTGCACTTAGCCTATGTCATTTGAATATTACCTCCCTGAGCAAACACTTTGATGGTCTTCACCACACTCTATCCTCCCTTAAAACAA
Source organism: Nanomia bijuga (assembly GCA_032273505.1). Classification (NCBI taxonomy): domain Eukaryota; kingdom Metazoa; phylum Cnidaria; class Hydrozoa; order Siphonophorae; family Agalmatidae; genus Nanomia; species Nanomia bijuga. The sequence continues at coordinate 12,970 of JAUKPT010002168.1, read as the reverse complement.
AGTTTGATATCATAGGTTTCACTGAACACATATAAATAATGGTCCCATTTTGAACTTTGACATAGCTGGATATAAACCATTCCTATTTAATAGTTCAGTCACCTCTCATGGTGGGACTGGATTTTTCATCAAAGACAATATAAATTTTAAGAAAGAGATGACCTCAAAATATCTTCCCCGGGAAATACTGAATCAACTTTTATTGAAATTATAATTCCAAATAGGAAACATGGTTATCGGGTGTGTGTATTGCCACCCATCAAGCAATATTTCTCTGACTGACTTCAACTCATTTACTGAACCTTTATTGAACAAAGTAATTAATGAAGAAAAATCTTCTCCTTAATGGGTGACTTCAACATTGATTTGATTAAACACGAGACTAAAGATGATACAGATAACTTTTATACAACTGTCATTCCATTGTTGTGTCACATACATCCTCCAACCAACCAGACCTTCATCTGGCACTCTTATCAACAATATTTTGTTAAATTCCATTAAATTCAAATTCTTCAGTGGTAATCTCTCCATCCTCTTATCTGATCATTTCTCACAATTCTTAATCTTGGAAAGCTTTTTCAAAGAATCATCCCCCAAAAATAGTAAGATTTCTGAACTCAACTTCAGAAATTTCGATAAGAAAAAATTCAATGAGGCCCTATCCAATTTGGATTGGATATCAATCCTTCAAGGTTTTGATGATCCCAACTTATTCCTTTTAAATTTGCACAAACAGATTGACAACTTATTAGATGAATTTGTTCCATACAAAAAACTTTACAAAAAAGATCTCAATCTCAGAACAAAGCCTTAAAGGATTAATTCTGGCATCCTAATGAAGATAAAGAGTCCGTGATAAAATTATGAAGAAATTTAATTAATCTAAAAATGAAGAGAGATGTAAAGTTCTATTTCAAAACTATAAAAGTATAAGAAAAAATAACTAAATTAAAACGTAAAGCAAAAGAAAAATATTACAAAGATTATTTTGAAAAAAATGCATGCAAGGAATCAACTCTATCATAAAGATCTTGAAACTTATCCTGCAATAAACGTAATATTTCTCTGATTAATTATAATATAACTCATCAATGACCCTACACTGAAATAGCTAATGCTTTGAACAGGTATTTTGCCACAATAGAGCCCAATGTCAACAAAACCATTCCTAGTTCCACCACTCACTTCTTGGAATATCTCCAGGAGATCAAGGTAAGCAACTCTTTATTCATGACACCTCACCCCAGGAGATCTCTGATATCATAAACAACCATAATAATAATAAATCACTGGGGCCAAACAGCCTACCTGTTTTCATCTTAAAATCCTACACTCCTTTTTTTTCTAACCATCTGAGTAAAATAGTGAACTCCGCATTATCAACTAGCATCTTCCCTGATTTCTGAAATACTTTTAAATAAATTACACAGATATGGTATATGTGGCTTGTCTACAAATCTTATTAAATCTTTTCCCTCAAACAGAAGTCAATTTGTTTTAATAAATGGACAAAACTCAGATACCATCAGTGTTTCCTGTGGTATACTAGAAGGTAGCACATTGGGTCCTTATGATCTAAGATTTTGTCTAAAAGAAACTAAAGCTAATCAATCACTTTGCTTAAACAACAAAAAAACTCTCGAAAACACAATGAATAAGGACCTTGTCAATATCACTGAATGGCTACGAGCAAATTTATTATCTCTAAATGTATCCAAATCTAAACTCCTCATCTTCCACTCAAAATGGAAAAATGTTGACCATTCACAATTTTCAATAAAGCTCTCTGGCACAATCTTGAGTCTAACAATTAAAAGTATTTAGGTATGATTATCGATCACAATCTCTCCTGGGATGCTCATGTACATACTCAAAGTACAAAACTTATGAGAACTTATTGTATCATCTCTAAGCTCAGACATTTTGTCCCCTTAATTACATTATTATCTGTATATTATTCAATATTTCACTCCCACATAATCCATGGATGTTCATCCTGGTCTCTATCAACCAAAACACTGCATTTAAGCCCTACACAAAAATGAATTTCAGTGCTTATAACAGGTTACACGAATGGATTATTCATAAAAAATAACATAATCATTCTAAATGATGTCATAAATATTGAAAATATCAATCTGGCATTTCAATTTAAGACAATTTATTACCTAATGACATAATGGAATTATTCACCATCAACAACAAGAAATATAACACTCGCAATATGAATAACGGTGGTCTTCACATCCCATACATCAAAACAATTAACAATGGTAACATAATGTAAAATTTATCAGTTTACTTTTGACCATCTTCAGATAACCATATTCGAATCATTACTCTTGTTGCTTTGGTCTTTTATTCTACCCTTCTTTTAAATGTCCAACAAGAAAGTTTCATCTTCGTTTGTTATTATGTATTTTTCTCATACAGCATAAAGCATACAGCAACCAGTATACTATCTCGAAAATATATTTCATATTCTTTTTTACTATCTTTTTAAACATATACAAAGAATTTGTGGTAATGGTTTATAATCAAAACCATATTTTACTCACAGTTGGTTATTTATATAAATACTGTCATTGATCATGAAATAAATGCACATATTCTTCCCAAATAAACAAATGATGCTCTGCTTTGCTCGCTCTATTGCCTGTCTCTTCAAAACACGCATAACAATTTGTTGATAAAATTCTTGTTACTTTTTGTTGTTGTTGTTGTGCTCAGTCTGTTTGTTTTTTTGTTTTTTCTGTCTTTTTTTTTCCTGCTTGCAATCATGCTTTCTATTTTGGCACAGCTTTGAGTCGAAGTAATCTCTCTGGTTTTCAACTAATAAAAGAAATAAAACGTCTCTAAATAATCTTAATTTGTCAATTTATGTTTACAATTTGAGCTATTCCTACAAGCGCTGCCTCGCCTCGTGTTTTGATTGTAGTTAGTGGCTATATCTCAACCTGTGCAAGAAAATGAATCCGCCTTATTTTAATCTTTATCAGATTGCTGCTATCTTGCTGCCAACATTTTATACGCTATTATTTAGACGAAAGATAACAAATCGAAAAATCTTGCTGTCCCATACCTCTGTCTGTTTTTATGTGGCCGTTTTCTTTTTTTTTACTATATTCATTTACCTACATGTATATCTTACGGATTAATTATTAGTTATGTTTTTACTTTTATTTACAGTAAACTGTAATTTTCTTTTAAAACCAGAAATACATAATTCTTAATTCTTATACCCTTTCTTCATTTATAGATCACCTGCTTCCATACATCATTCTCTAGTAAATAGTATAAATTTTCCCATTTTCTACAGAACTCATCCGCCATCTTGAAATCTTGATTCACTAACCTCCAGTCTCCGTGAAATCTCGAAGAAAAAAGAAAGTTACCACATCAAATCATGCTTTTATAGTACTTCAACTGCGTAGAGACTGGTAACAAGTATCTTGTTTGAAGCTGATTGGCTAATATATCACTCGCTACTCACCTTCTGGATGCTCATTTATTCTTTATAACTCATTTAATTACTATATTTCAGAGGAAACCTGATCAAGTTATCTCGCAGATCCCTTCCACAAAAAGAGTATACAAAAGGTAAAGGCTTGTTTCTAAGTACAGGTTGTGGATTGGGTATAAGTAGCTAGGATGAAAATGATGATGATGATAAAAATACTATACTAAGCAAACTAGAGAATGCAAGATATGAATGTATTTCGCCTCTTCCAGTAGAAGGAAAAGAGTTGAAAAAGGTTAAAAATAAAGCTATAAGAGAAGTAGATAAACTGGGAAAAGCTCACAAGAATCTAATGCAATCACAAATTTGTGTAACTAGGAGAAAATTAATAAAGCTGATAAAGGATCTAGAAGTGGATGTCCGAGTAAGATCGTTTCGTAAATTATTTCTTGCCAATGAAGAAGAAGGAGAAATCAGCCAAGAACTATAAAATATTTTAAATAGTTTGGAAACAAATTCAAAATCATTTGAGATTGGTATGCTCTTAGAGGTTGAGAAAGAGAGACAACGTATCAATCGAGTTCTTTATATGTTGGATGTGTATGACCAAGCTGCTCCCACGTATATTGCAGCAAATGAAACAAGACGGGCTGATTGATTGAGAATTAGAGGAGAAGCTTCTATTAAAACCATTTACACCACTCGAAGGGTTGACCATGGCATCATTGGGGGTCTTAGGCCCCCCTTAAAATTAGGCCCCCCTTAAATTAAGGTCCCCCCTAATCAATTTTTGCAAAGGTCACCCATTTAAGAGATGAAGAAAACACAGAAATCAATTATGGAAGAAATCAAGGAATAGCAGTTAGTACCTTAACTGTTATTTTAAGGTAAAATGACCCTGACATAACAAACATTTATTGGAAAAATATCTTAGGCCCGCCTTAAAATTTAGGTCCCCCTTAAATTTAGGTCCCCCCTAAAATTAGAAAAATTCTTAGGTGACCCCCAAAATTTTAGGTTTGAAATTTAGAGATTTTCAGGGGTAATATGTAGGGTAAAAATTAGGGTTTTTCAGGGGAATTTTCCTGAATTTTCCCGAATTTTCCTGGATAATCTGAATATTTTTTTTCTTATGAATGATTCTACAAAGCATTAATTCAAAGGTATTAATTCAAGTAATGTACCATACCATGGTTCTCAGCAAATGTCCAGCCCTCTGAATCCAGCTAATCTTACGACAGCAAATTTTGCTGCCATCGATCAAGACCTATGACAGCATTTTTTGTCGTCGTCCAAGAAAACTACGACGGGAATTCATAAGATACCATTTAATCATGCCATCTGTTTGGGGATGGTAACTTGATGTATTAAGCTTGTGGGTATTCATAATTCTTTAGATTTCCTTCAGATTTCTTATAAAAAATTGTCCTCTGTCTGTAAGAATCGTATGAGGTGCCCCATAATGAGTAATAATCAAATCAAAAAATGCTAGGGCTATCGTCTTAGAATCAATCACTTTTAAAGCTATCCCCTCGATCCACTTTGTTCTGTACTCCTGGAATAGTAAAATATACTTGTTTCCTTTGTTAGTTTGAGGAAAAGGGCCAACTAAGTCAAAAGCAACACAGTCAAATGGCATTCTTGTGGAAAACCAGAAAGAGCAGTTGAAATATACCCTAAAAATATGATGGGTCACAAAAAATCAACGTCGGCAATTTTTTGCTGTCATCAAATCAAACATCATCGGCATTGATGGCGGCAATTGCAGATTGCTGTCGTGGATTCAGAGGGCTGGGGGAAGGGGTGGCTTGAAGCCCTTTTAGTTGGCAAATTTTGTGAAATTTAGTGGTTTGTCGTCATATTTTACGTCAGTTTAAGTAGTTTTCAGTCGCTTGAGATAAATCTGTCAGCAAAATTTGTCTCTGATTAGATGGTTTATCAAATAAACTGTCTAACAAACAGAACAACAATTTGATTCATGGCTTCCTTTAAAAAACTCGAGGAATCATATTGTTTGCTTTTCTAGTCTATTCTCTCTATCATTAAAGTATTTTAAAAAAAAAGTGGGACAGATTTTTTACATCTTTACTTCTGCAATTTTGAACCAATTTTTTATAATTTTTACACAGTTCGTCAGGGGGGGCTACATATTAGCAACATGGGTGGGGTGGTGTTTTTTCGATTCTTTATGCTATATAGTATATCGTACTTAATTGCAGGGTCCAAAACAAAATCTTGCATTGCTATATAGTATATTTCGTACTTTTCAATTTTGTAGCAACACATGAGTTCTATACATTGTTTTTTAGCAAATGAACTAGCTAAAGCTGCAACATAGTATGTTGCTTTTAATCTACTCAATATTTCACTAGTATTTTATTTTATTTTTACAGTTACAATTTGGGAGATAATGGCCATTTAATTTTTTAAGTTGCAATATTAGTGACAAAATTCATTGTATGCTCATATAATAATAGTAACATAATAGAAATAGTTTGATCAATAAGAGTGCACTTGCTTCAAACACTTACTTAAAGTGATCATAATTCAAAAATTGAAAATGCATCAAAAAGCTGGATAAATTTCCTTTTTTCCCTGCAGTTTCTTTCACGTAAAAAAATCAAAAATACTTTATTATCATCAATTATTTACGAAGAGTTTTTTTTTAGAACAGCAATAAAATATATCAAATGAATGCATTATCAAGTCAATGTATGCAGATAAATATGTTTTTAACTGTTGAATAATTGATTAAGTTGTTTTAATACTATATTAATATATCTATAAAAAATAATCCATATTAATATATTAGCCAATGAGGCTGAGTTGTATATTGCAATTTATAGCACAAAGTATTAGTTATGTATCTTAATACTGAGTGCTATAATTGGCAATATACAACAAAGCTGAGTTGAGTAATAGATTTATCACACACATACGCAATATTTTGAAAAAATCCAATTTTGTTTACATAATTTTTCACTCGACAGTTTTGATTTCAAGTTTATTTTTTTGATTCTTAAAAGTATTTGTTGTTTAGAAATCTAACATCATTATTAATGATTGATGGCTATTAAGGGGATTAGGGAATAGAGCAACGCACAAGTTTTAATTACTTAGTATTACATTTGGAGATCTTTTATAAAACAAATGAATCAAATGCACGAAAATTAAATGCACAAAAGTAAAAGAAATCCTGAGAATAAACATGACAATATTGTATGTTTATGACGTCATAAACGTACAATATTGCCATACAATATCATTATTGTATAGGGAAAGTGTGTGATAATACTTCTTATCAATAAGATATATAATGTGTTTTAAAGAGAACAATTGACGTCACTAGCATCGGAAGCAATCATCTAATGAAGGCAACATTTTTGCTGAGATGTCTCATGGTCAGTGAAGGATGATATCTAAAAAGGAGCAACATTTAGTTCTGGGTAAACTTCTCATTTAAAAACAACGTTTATTAGCTGGTTAAATATCAGAATCCTAATTCAGGATGGGACCTTTATGCATTCTGTGGATTATATGGGAATTTCTTTGGATAGGTGGGACATGACCTATTAGGTGGGTGTTATTTTTATCTGGTGGAAGTGAAAATCTAAATTCTTTAAATTTTCTAAACTCATTGAATTATCATGTCAGACATTTTATTTAGTTTTATATTCTAATTTCTTCTTAAGCAACCTATTGTTATATCTTTCTTATTTCATAGGTTAACTGTAAAATAGCATTTTATCAGATGGGACTCCTGTATTCTAGCAGGTGGAATTACTCTGTGAGGAGATGGGACTTGATAAATTAGGCAATGGTTGACTTTTAGGTAGGACTCAAAACCCCTTCCGAACAACGAGAATGATGGCTGAGGGGGGCAGAAAAAGGTAAAACCCCTATTTCAACCAAGTATTGTAGTATTGTAGTTAATTGGCGTGTAACCCAAGGATAAACAGGTCTTACTCAGAAGAGCTTAGCAGCAGGACCCCAAGAAAACAAATTAGTTGTGGAAAAGCTGGTGCACTATTTAGTTATTTGTCTACTTATAGCCTAGACATATAGTGTTTGTTGGATATTTTGATCACTGCCATGACTACAATCTAGTATTTGAAAACGTTTATCAACGGTGTGATTAAGCTGCCAATTAGTCTTGGGTTGGACAAAAAATGATGAGAAAATTTTTAAAATTTTGATATTTTAGTTGCTTGTCAAAAAATAGATAACATTGGATTAAAGTTATGGCAGGAAAAGGAAAGAAAACTCTGCGAGAACGTTTCATATGTTTTAATCCACTTAACAGAAAGAAGGCAAAGAGAAAGGTTTGTGCTTAAATTAATGTTTGTGCTTAAATTAATGTTAGCTCTACACATCCAATTTTTATGCTGATTATTTCTATCATGTTTTGTTCAATTCTCTGCTTTCCTAAGCAGAGCTAAACAGGCATAATGTTGAGTAATAGTTAGTCCACCTTTTGTATACAGAAATATCAACATTTGAGCATGAAGATCAAGAAAATAATTCTTAAGAATAAAAGTGTTCGGTTTTTGAGATATTGTCTGAAAATCTCTCTATTTTTTGATTTTTTTGTTAATTTTTGCTATAATTTGGTTCACACGTTATGTCTAATTTTGATGCCCATTTTAAGCCCATTCCGTTCATTTGCAGAAATTGGGAATATTGTAGATCAATTCAGCATGTGTTGAATTACTTGCATATCAACCAGTACGTATCAGTTATAAGTAATTTTATTAATTTGTCAAATTTTGTCTAATTTTGTTGAATAACGTTGAATTGTGTCAAAATTTGTTGAATTTTGTTGAAAGATGTTGAATTATGTCAAAATATATTAAAAGTTGTTGAAAAATTATGAATTTTGTTGAATAATAGGCCCCCAGCACAGGGGAACGACCTATATCATACAAGTCTTTACCAAAATGAGCAGATTTTGATGATTAGAAATGCAGAATTATTAGTAAACACTTAAACATAAAAATGTTTTTTTATCAAAAGAAAGTTCATGAAAGAAATATTTAAACAAAAGCCTTAATTTTTCAACTTTCTGTTATATAATTCATTTAAAATGTACATATGTTATGTAATTTGATATATTATTCACATATAAGAAATATTTTTAATTTTTAAATCCAAGTTATGAATGATTTGATATCAAGGGGCTAGTTTTACCACCCCCATTCCTCACCATGGGTTAAAAGGGCAACTTATCTTTTTAACAAATAAACAAAATAGGAAGTGAAGTTCATTTTATGTGATTATAAAAGAAAATATGTATGTGGTATTTCCCATGGGAAATGTTGTTTTTCTTCATTTTTTCCACAAAAATCATAAAACTATCACTTGTTCCAATTTTGACAAAGTTATTTCATCTGGTACAGGTTTTATGGTATAGACAAGACTAAAATAAAGAAAATATATGCAATTTTTTACTTATTATTTTTTGAATTAGAATATCATAAGAATGACTTGTATATATGAGATAAAATTTTGTGATATGGTAGAATTCTATAAAAAGAAGGTAAGGATTAAGATTAAGATTAAGATTTATATGCCCTGACGTATTTTTTAGGCAAATACGAATCTCATCTTTTTAAAAAAATATTTTTTATCATTATAAGTCAAGAAGAAAAACAGAAAGAATAGGAAGAAAGGTGAAAGCAGAGTCTATTGCCTCATCAACAAACTGTTTAGTTCATATAAAACCGGTAAGCTCCCTAACACAGGTTATTTCTAAATGTTGGTGCAATTTTAGAAAAATTTCAAGAAATCGTGACTTTCGCTAACATAAAATTGATTCAACATATTCTGTAACAGTTGATTTAGTCTCATAATAATTGGCATAAGTATTCACGATCAAAAATTAAACATATGACTTTGACTATTTACGGTTAATTAAGTCTCATTAACAATTTGAAGAATATACTGCACATATAGCAGTATCTAGCTGTGTGGTTAACTTTTTGCTTCATTCTCAAATGCTTTTAACATTAAACAACTGAAAACTGACAGAGTTGTAAAATGCAAGCAATAAGGAAGTAACACAAAAATAAAACCTAATAGAAATATTAAGACACAGCAAAACTTAAAATAGGGAGCATTTAAATAAAAATAAATAAATTCAAAAATGTTGTGGTTATTAAAAAATGTTGAATTTTATTGAATAATGAGCCCCTCCTTAGTACAGGGGAACGTCCTATATTGTATCAATATTGTGTCAATATTTCGGTTCAGTGGTATGAGTACAACCATGACTGAAAGAAAATAACATCATACAATGTGAATTGATCAAAACTATATCGCAAGTCAACTGGATTCACCCATGTCATGTGACTAAACACTAGATGGGACTTAAATCATGGCCTCGATTAGCCCAATACTTTAAGGTCAGTAACTTTCACAGCCAGCATTTTGCAGGAATAAACTTTCGAAAGGTTGTTTTTTCTCATTTTTAATCATTCTGTTTAATTATATATATCACCTACATATATCTTCACACGAAAAAAAGTAAAATTTTGAATAAAGTAAAAATTTCGCTGAATTAAACTTTCATAGACAATAATTCTGAAAATTTTCCAGAATTAACTTTTGAGGAAAAGCCTAAAAAGTGTCTGACCTTAAACGGCTTTGCAAGACTGTTCCATCATAAGTGCATACCTTACCTTACCTAAACAATATCAATATTGGACGTTTTCCTGTGCTGGATGTTGGGGTGGGGTATTATAAGGAACTCTCAAATTATAAAATTACTCTTAACAACTTTTCTTATTGTTTTCAAGAAAGTTCATCACAAAGGGCAAGAAACGTAGTACAGCAATTTTTCCGAAAAAGACTTATTTGTAAAATTAGGCCAAAATATCACTTTTTTCAATATTGCATGAAGACAAGTCTTAAGAATTTCTTAGCTTTTTTGCACAGAGTTATATGGTAATGAGGGAAACATTTCAAGATTTTGATCACTTTTTTCAGGAAAATTCTGGTTCTCAAGATATTTTTAAAAAGGCTCTTAGCCAATCAGATTGCACCATTTTCCAAATCTCATAAACCCCATGCTGGGTATATGGTTCAATATTTTGCAAGGTGATAGTTATACTTCATGATGTCACCTGTCTGCTCAAACATTCCCGGACATGCGTAAATTTGGGGGTAATGGGCCCAAATTTGTGCAAATTTCAATTATTTTGTCTTTTGGACCCACAGATTTAGGATTTTGGTACTTTAAATAAGTAGCTATGGAACTATTTTTTACTATTTTCTGTTTGTCGTATAGTAGTATCCGTCTTATCTCATTTTTTTTCCATAATTTGCTTTCTCCTTAGTGTGGACACTCCCTCCCTGTCGCCAAAATTATCGTTCAGGATCAGCCCAATAATGAAAACGTTTCCAGATATGTCACCTTGAGGTGAAATATCAGATAAATGGTGGGTACCTTTTTCTTGCAACAATTCATTCTAAAATATATCTAGTCCAAATGGAAAAACACAGACACATAGTTTAAGGATGATAGTTACAAAGTTCTCTTGATGAATCAAGGAGAATCTCGGAGATACCCAGAATACATCACACTGAGCGTAGTGAATCTATTGATTACGCTGTTGATGTCCACAGGTCAGTGGAGTAAAGAATCCAAAAATGATGTCAATGTTATTTTAAATAACTGATGAAGATAAAAAAGTAACGTCAATCCTTTACCACAATGCAATTTTAGCAGATATGAACTTCATCAGAAGCATTCTTACGTTTGAAAATACACAGGAATTTAATGGATTTAACATAAATCTTCTTAGTGGGTTTTATAACACCATCAATCACTTAATTAAACCCATGACACCAAAAATGAAAAAAAGGAGTGAAATCGGTGAGAAAGGAATTATAGATCCAAACCTTATATATTCAAGGGCAATGGTACTATCACAGAGCAGTTCAAACCAGTGGAATGTGACAATGGAAGATATATTATCTTATGAGTTATGCAGCGTTCCTCTTTCCTTGTTTTTTCCAAATGGATCAATGCGAGTTATACACTCTTACAACTGATTTACCTCTCAAAACGCAGATTCTGAGCATAACAGATACAATTAGTACAGCTCATAGTAAATAATTTGCGACAAAGCTGGAGTTATTTTTCTGAAAACAAATTGATCATTACTGGAATAAATGTTAATGATACTCCTTTCCAAATACACATGAATAATGTTTCAATTGTAGATGATTTGGAAAACTCACAAGAAGAGGCTGATGTTATCATTATTCATCAACTTTTACATGCAGTAAAAACATTTACAGATATCCGTGATTTGTGATGATACTGACGTTTTCTTTACTTATGTTACATTTCTATAAAAAAGAACAACTTACAAATGAGGTCTATCTTGAAGAAACATCAAAAGAGAGAAAAAACATTTATATAAGGCAGACAATACATAAAATTGAGTTAAAAGGACTAGATGTTAAGGATTCTCCCATTCCATGCCCTGACAAGAAATGTGTCAAATTTATATCAAAATTTTATAATATAAAACCATGTGACACAATGAATGAGGTGAGACATAAGTACTGGATGAAGAGCATTGGAAATGCTAAATCGCTGTCCCCCTCTCTAGAAAAATTACCTCCAACAGATGCCAGTTTTAGACAGCATGTTTCAATTGAATATATGGGCAAATGCAGATCAACAAAATCCAGATGAGTCCATTCAAGCAATAGATTAGGGGTGGCAGATCTCTGAAATTCAACTTTTTAGCAGTCATGGTACCAAAACATATTTCACCAGCACCAGAGTCATTTTTGAAACTGATCAAATGTAGCTGTAAAGCAATAAGTAATCAGTGCTGATCAGTGTGGTGAGAAATCAAGGTGCAGTTGTGCAACCAATTCATTAAATGCACGAGATTCTGTTCCTGTGATAATGATGAAGTAAAATGCGTTCGCTACGAAGAATACGAAACAATAGAACATTTAGAAACATGATGAAACTTTAAGAAATTATTATTTTATTTGTTTATGTTTAATATACATAAAGAAAAAAATGCTTATTCTTTACTTTGTTGAATTTTCTTCTTTTATCCCTTTTAGGACGAGTTGTTTTTCACATGATATCTCTCTAGGACTTAATCAGCATTAGAAAATTGCTATTGTTAAAATCGCATCCCGCTCATGGAAATGAATTCAGGGGGTAATGATCATTCAGAAAACACCAAAAAACCTACTATATATCTTACTTCCAGGTGCATGGAGGGTTCCATGGACTATAACATCTTGCATGTCTTTAGCCATTGGTTCAATCTATTGTCAACCAGAATTGTGGACCAAACTTGAAAAACGTGCGGTAGGCTAATAGTTCTCTTGCTTTACTTTAATTTTGGTTTTGTCGCAGAACAGACATTAATCTCTACGACATTCTTTTTTTTGTGGTGTGTGATCTGGGGAAGTGATGGTTGATGACGATAAAGCCAATAATGGTTCTTCGGGTTTTAATCCATTCAAAGTCAT
>JAUKPT010002167.1:0-13466 GCA_032273505.1 Nanomia bijuga | reverse complement strand
GATTATTCGGCGTCAATGAAGCTATTTTTCCTATTTTACGCCGCTTTCTATTGAGAAAGGTCGGTGTAATTGAGGCCCCTAAGTTATTTTATAAGTTACTGAAATGTGTATGGCGAACTCAGTAAAAAATGAAATGAATAAACAATATCTTAACAATGATATACTACACAGAACGCCCTTATTCAATAGCAATCAAAAATCGAGGATAATGAGTCAGGTGTTAAGGTAGTGGCACTCAGGCAATATTTTTGACTTAAATTAATCAGATTATACTTGTTACCTCAGTCAGAGATTGTGTCACAGTTATCCGCTCATGCTCTTTCTCCAGATCGTGTAGCTTCTCGATAGCAGAGGTGTCAGCAGTCAACGATTCGTTGAACGATTTGTAAGGTTGGACATTTCTTCCAGGAGACGTGGAATGAATGGTCATCATTTTGCGCATGCTCTCGAGCTGTTTTTCGAGGATTTCACATCGGGTCTGCGCATGATCCAATTGGTTCTCAAGTTCTAAAAGCAGATCAAAGAATTTCTCAATTATCGAAAACAGGTTATTTTCTGGTTTCTAATAGGGGAATAATAATAGGGAATAATAGGGAATAATAGGGGGGTTGGAAAAATTCTTAAGAATTAATAGAAAAGTAATAGAAACCTTCTGTCAAAATTAATAAGCGGGGGGGGGGACGTCTAGTAGAGACCAGAGAGTGACACTCTACTCCACTAAGTCTTAAAAGCAATTTTAGGCCACTTCTTATCTTATCTGTAAAATACACATACGAGGCATATAAAAATATGCAACCATTAGATTTCAGAAATGTAATAACGTCGCGCCTTATGAATATGAAGAACACGTTTTACGAACATATTGCACCTAGGACGTCAAGAGAAAATATCAGAAAGAAAGGTGGACAGAAGTTTCAAAAGGGATAAAACTCAGGAGTATCATACCTTGACTTTGCGAATCTTTCAAAATCCCTACACTCCAATCCAAGTGTTTCTGTTTTAACAATTCTTTATAGTCTTTCGTTTCGAGGGCCAAACATTTCAAATTCAACTCAGCATTCGTGCGATCGGTTTCAATCTTTCTGATTTTCGATTGCAAACTTTGTAGGGCGGTCATCACAGCTAAACGCAAGTCATAAAAATGAACATGATTCACGGATTAATATAAAGTTCTAGTCAAACTGTCAAAATGTTGTTGAGCAATGTTTTTTTTTGAGGGCGTTACGCACCCGCACCCGCACCCCCACACCCACTTTTTTAATCTTGCTGTGCTCGAACACAGGTAAAATCTATTCGAATCGTCCATTCACTTCAGAAGAGGAAAACTTCATCAAAAGTCAATTTCCATCCACCCAGCTAGTCCTTCCCTGTGAATTTTAACATATGCTTACGTCATCCCAATAAGGAGTTTTCAAAAGTTCTTATCACCATACAATATTTGTTGAGGAATATGGCTTATAGATTTTATATGCATAGTTTCTAGAGTGGTTAATAGCCAACCCTACAAAATATAATATAATGCCAATTTCTTTCTCCTCAAAAACCAAATAAAAACTTAATTTTGCATGTTCAAATTGGACTAATCTATTAAACTTTTTAAGGGTGATTTTCATGAAAAATAAAAATAAAATAAAAAATTGAAAAAATTAAAAAATATTTATTTGAATGCAGGTAAAAATCTCAACATCCACCCCTGCAAAAGGATACCTACCCCTAGATGGCAATCCACCCCTACAAAATCACGACGTACCACCCCCTCCTATAGGTCAATTTGAAAATCCCAATACCCCCTTGAGTTAAATTATATGTAACCTACCTTTGGTACGGCTTTCATACTTGGCATGACCCTCTTCAGCTTTCGCTCTCAACGAGAGATAATTACCGTTCATGAGATTGCTGTTGTTGGTGCTTGTTTTCGTCGTGTCGTGCGTCGCCGTCGTCGTATTTTCCTTGACGTTCGACATCAACATGCTGTTGTACGACGTCGTACGTGAACCAAGTGACGTGTATGGTGATTCGAGGGATATGTCAAAGTTCTTCCGGGTGAGTGTTGATATGGGCTCCACCGTGTTGTTGTGTTCTTGAAGTTTTGTGAAATCCATTACTTGTCATGGTGGTGGCATCAGTTCTTGTCTCTGTGTTATTTTATCTGAATTTTGATCTAACAAGTGAAAAGAAAAGAAACTTTATGAATTTTTCTTTCCAGTCAGTACCCTCCTTTCCATAACAGCAAAAATGAATATACTTTAAGTTCAGAAACTTTCGTGGCCAGAAACTTTCGCGAATCGGCCCAACCGCGAAATTATTGCATTTCGCGGGGAATAACTTTCGCGGATGACCAAATTTAAGATACTTCGTGGGTATAAACTTTCACGGATAGAGGATTTCCGAAAAAATAGCGGGAATTAACTTTTTCAGGAGAAGAAAGAAAAGTTTTTTTTCTCATTTTTCAATCAATCTGTGTAACTACATATATCCCCTACAAATATCTTCACACGAAAAAAGTAAAATTTCGAATAAATTTCCGAAAACCGAGAAACCGCGAAAGTTTCTGGCAGCAAAAGTTTCTGACCTTAATGCTAATAAACTTGCCTATTGTTTTTCTGAGGTGCCTGAAAACAACCTTATTTCTTCCAGTTAGCGAAAGCCTACCTCAATTGATTTGTACTAAATCGTGCTTGCAAGATAATTCTAGTAAGACTGCTGGTGTCCGAATTCAGGCATATGCCTATGCCTGTCTGAAAGAAAAGTGTACTGGTTTTTTCTATTAACACGAATAGATCCTACCCAATCGTAACAAATAGCACAGGAGGTTCAACATGCAATCTTATCAATCTCATAAAACCAGGGAGGAGTGTACCTATGTCCTTAGCTCAGGTGATTGTATATAATAGTCGCCTCTAAATTCCCGCCAGGTACCAACTGACTGCCCTCACATAGCCTAGTATAGATTGACCTCGTTATATATCATAATACTTCGTGCTATAATTTGCAATATACATCTCAGCCTCATCGGATAATGGATTAATAAAAAAAGTGGTAACTTAGGGCTAGGGAATTATAATCATCTCTCGTGATATCTTCCATGAATAGGAGACACAATCTGTTATATGCATAGAGATTTTAGAAGAAGAATTAAAAGAAGAATGAATAACCAAAATCACCTAACCTTGAATACATGATACACGAATGGCATTTACCTTCTTAGATAGACAATAAATAGGACATTTTTTTAGTCTCTGAAGGGAATCCTTCGAAGTGCAAACAGATGCCCCAAATTTAATAAAGTTGACCGGGTTGCAGAAGTAAACTGTCTCAGCTTGATAAGTTGAAAGTGATTTATTTTAAATAGGTCAAAGTTATTTCCACTGAAGAGATAATCAGTAATGTTAACAAGTAGCAGTGTCATGCAACGTTAAAAGACTGTTCATCTTTGATACAACTGGTACTATTTAGGGATCATTTCAAAAGTTTTTGCCAAATTTAGACTACTAATTGGTTGAATATTACATCATCAAGAATCTGATAGGTTCATATAAAAATGTCACGATTTGAAGTTTTATCAAAACTGAAAATTTTAGTAGAATTTTTTTGTGAACCAATGAAAATCTTCATGTAATATTTAAAATTTAATCTTTTGTCTAAACTAGACAAACTTTTGAGACACTCCCTTATGAACAGCAGTGGAACGGAAAAACAAAGGATGGTGAAACGATATGGTGAAGTCGTAACATGGATAAGACTTAAGATTTCGTTCTGACTATGTAAGGCGGTTGGCGTTTGCTTTACGTGGTAGCAGAACTGTATTTGGGTAGAAGGATTTAAACATAGATGAAGACATCTCCATCAGCCTCATAACTACAACCATTAACACGTTAACTTTGATATTTCATTTGACTGATTATTTCATATATTCATGTTTTTATATATCTTTTTTTGATGTATAAGAATTTTGTTGTTATTTAAAAAAAATAAATATATATATATAAAACAAAGGGTGTTTGGTTTGAATTATAATAATAACATGAGTGATTTAAACAGCAATTCATTTCAACAAATAAAAATAAAAATAAATTAGCTTGAAGACAACCTTTGCCAAACAATTGTATTCATCACTCATACAACGTTTTTCCACCTATATGTATTTGTCAAATTAAAAACAGTTGCTAAAGGGGATCGAAAAGTGTCTTATCACCATGGTACTGGCCTCGTATGAGGATAAGATGATACAACAGAAAGAAATGACGAATTGAGTACATGGAACACACATGTTTTAATGTATTTTAATTAAGATTAATTAACTGAATTAAAAGAAACAAAAAGTGAAATAACGTTCTTTCAGTTGGATCGACTATCGACTGAGGTTCCTAGGTATAGTCTCTGCTGAACAGTCTCACCAACTAAAATACAGTCAGTACAACTAAGGTACAACAATTACAGAACATATTCTAGATACTTTGAAGACAAAAATTATCCCCAAAATCTACAAATTACATAGTTAGCGATAAAGCCTTCTTTACACTTAGACTGTACTGGGTATAGATTACCATAAAAAGAAAATAAAGATCAAAATCAGTTATGACCTAATTGTTATTTTCCTTTCTTATTCTTATTATTGTACCTTGCTTTGTACAATTTATATGGAAATGAGTTCTAAGGTAAACTACTGGAGTTGGTATTTTTAGTTAGGTCAGTGATATAACATGGTTTTCGGAAAGATAAGATACAACAATACCTTATTATTTTTGTATCTAATTTTACCCTGAAAAGAAATGACTCGGTTCGAGATGAAGCTTTTATCTTAATTCTTTTTGAATGAAAACTCTTTATTATACTCTTTTACCGAGAATTCATATTGTTTTACCATGAAGTAGTTATTTTTGTATCCTTGGGTCCAACGCCCAGATGGCAAAAAATGTCCCATTTTAGCTCTTTTTGCCGGGTTTTTATTGAATGTGTCCTTATGAATTTATGATGTTTGTTTATTTAAACCTGTACAGCAACGATCAAATTCACCTTAATGATCTGTGCTCTAATATTTAAAATATACATAGACCATTGAGGCATGGGTGGCAAAAAAAAACAGAAGGAAAGACGAAGGAAATGATTCTCGCACGAAAATTAGTGACTTACATCTTCGCTGACACAAAAAAAGGTTTTTTGCCACCCTGCTTATAAGAAACATGTGCCTTATTCTGAACTGTCCTCTCAAAATTCTAATTTTTTTAGATGCTTATTTTGCACAAAACTTGTTCCAGCAAATTTCAAGGCCCAGATTAGAAATTGCTAGACAGCTACTGCGACCTCCTCTTCCTTTATATAAAAATTCCTCGCTATATTCGAATTCCGATAACGTTCCAAAATCAAATTTTTCACTTTACCATTCATGAAGACGTAAATCAATCCGTCACTTAGATACGACGTCGCATATAATATCGTCGTGACGTACTTTACACGCGTGTATTCGATGGTGTGGTTACATATGTACAAACTCCACACGATATCTGGTGGGATGACAAAAATCGTGAAGGTCAGAATAAGCAAAAGCGCGACGTAGAAACGAGACTGCTTGAACAGACTCCAGATAGTCACTTTGTTCGGGATATTCGTGCAACTACTGTTCATAAGATGCGTCTGTTCCTTGAACTTACGGAATATTAAACTGTATGCTATGACGGCAATCACTAAAAACGTGAAATCGAATGTTATCAACAAGTAGTTTGCAAATAGACAGTATTGAGTTTTATCTTTGTTAAGCGAGTAAACGACAGTTGATGTCACATAGATACAAAAACTGACTAACCAAGTCCAGACAACGATCACTTTTGCTTTCTTGATGTCCCAGTGTAACGAATAAGAGGTATTGAGTAGTATTAAGTTCAATCGATCTACTGTTATAAAAATCATCGACATATTCAGACAGAATCGCAGGATGGCATAATCGAAGATATAAGTGTATTGGAGAATCTCACTGAATGTTTGTTGATCAACTGTCGCAAACGGAGTCAACTTGAAGATATTTCTCAAGAATGAAATGACATTGATGAGGAGTTCTGTCAAACTCAAATTCGTAATGTAAACCATCTGAACGTTCCCTTTACCGTTTCGTTGCAAATAAATCAGCAAATATAAGCCATAACTATGGATAACGATGCACGCGAGTTTCAACAGAATAGCAATGGCAGCCTTGAATAGCATGAACCCTTCCATCTCTTTCGTCCCCTTTATATATTCGTCCCCTTTATATATTCGTCCCAGTTTATTTCGTCCCAGTTTATAATATTACCAATCTTTGATCACATACACACGTTCATATATCATAAACGAACTTTTTGATGTTGAATAAAGCCAAGTTTAAAAGGCAAACTCCTTCTCTTTATTTCTTCATCATTACAACAATTTATTCAACATAAACCTTATAGTGTTCTCATAAACGTACACTCGTAAACACACACACAAAACCCTAACATACACAACTCAGCTTAAATATTGATAGATACGTTTGAAGTAAAACTAGACGTTTGATGATATCACTCCTTGACTGTATTTACACAGACGAATATCTCGATGAAATCATGATCACGCACGCATGTGTAATTTGTGTATTTATCATCATCTTTAATAACTAGAACAGGCTTAACATCGAACACTAGCACACAATATATACAGTCCATTGATTTCAAGGTTAATAGAGACAGAAAGAGTATGTGACATGACATCAATACAAGAATATTTTCATAAAAAGAGCATTTCAATAGAAGACAGTCTTGATATAACAACAGATATGCCTTATATTTCATAAAAAAATGCGAATGGACAATACATATACACACTCGATTCCATATCCTTCTATACTTTTGATACTTTTGATACTAATGTAGGTTTTCATTGGAAAACCACATTTGGAACTTTTTTTTTGTAGAGGAATTTAGACTAATTTAGACTATTGAATATTATATCATGAAGAATTTGATTGGTTCATTTGAAAATGACACAATTTGATGTTTTGTTAAAACCCAAAATGATGAAAACATTATTTAGTGAACCAATCAGAATCTTGATGTATGTAGTTTTCAACCAATCAAGAGACTAAATTAGACTTAACGAGTACATGATTTTAACCAAAAGGAATGGCTTGAATTCAAACAAAAAAAGATTTCTACAAACATTTTGTAAAGGAGACAAAGTGTCGAGAAGGATATGAAATAACCTATACATAGACGTTCAACTATGCAGGTTTTAAAGTAAGGAAACCAAGGCAATATGATTCCAATGATATATTAAATTTGAATAATTGGAATTCATAGTGTAAGAAAGGGGAGGTCCTAATAATCAAGTTGAATATTATCTGTCTGTTGATTTAGGTAAAATTAAAAGAAAATAACAGGAAGGAAAAGTATAGAGATTAATTCGTTTCTTCAGGTTTTCGTTCAAATTGAAGTGAACTCTTATGGGTTGTCTACAGAATCATGTTTGATACGAATTATAGGTATTCTCTCTTTTGATTGGTTCAAAATTACATCATCAGGAACCTGATTGGTTCACTTAGAATCATCTTCTTGATTTTGAGTTTTGACAATTATTACAAATTGTGGCATTTTTTTAATGAACCAAACAGATTTTTGATGACGCAATTTTAAACCAATCAATCGGTAAAACTTTATAATTTGTAGACAATCCCTTAAGACGGAAGATGAGACTTCTTCATATTCACTCAAGATGTCAAATACAGGAATACATATACATAATTGATAATCTAATGCATGTACTCCTTAATGGTATTACTCCAGCCTACACAATGTAAAAAATCTAATAATGTCGTTGGAGGAAGTCACCAAAAAGCATATTGAATGCCAATATCATCTTAACTCAATCTCGACTTACATAATCTAGATATATTTTTTCATACTTACCGATACAAAAGGAGAGAAGGAAAAAAGATAACTTGAAATTAAAAGCTGTCTGCTGTTCAACAAAGATAAAAAATAACTGATGGACAAAGCCCTACGACGAAGTACTAGAATACCCGGACTGTTAGCTTTACTTATATAAATGATTGTTATGAAACAAAAGGTCATTATCAAATAAAAGTGGTACCATTTTGGGCAAAATATTTAATAGGACCAAAACAACCTAACGTTAAAAACGCACTCATCGTGATGAATAAGAACAATGAGTAAATAATGCAAAAGGGGCTTTAAAGTCATCTAGAAGATTGTACGTAACACAAATACAATATAAAAAAGAGAAAGTAGTATTAAGGTCCTTATTTGGCCAAATTTAGTACTTTTGATAATATCGATTTTATCTTGATACACACATATACAAGACATAAATCGCCAAAATTTAAGCCCTTTTTAACGATTGAACTGATATTTTTGGCAGATCTTTTCTTTATATGTTTATCTGCGTCTATGGCAAAAAGAAGAGGTGTAGGAGCCTTCCTTTAAAGCATAGCAACTTAAAATTTGGTCGTAATGGCCTTTTTTGGGTCCAAATTTGGTCCAAAAAAATAGCAATTTATCTGAATAACAAGGCAATTTTTTCACCAAATTATTTCTAAGTTAATATGATACAGAATAGATATATTCAACAAAATAAAAAAGAATACAACACTATAAATTTGGGTATAAGCACCTAATTTGGGCCAAAAAATAGCAATTTGGCAATTATTCAGGAATAACACAATAATTGAGGATCATTCTTTCGCCAATTTAATTTTCATGTTAACAGAACATCGGACTATAAAAAGACAAAATAAAATAAATTACAATTTAGAAAACCGACTCAAATCAGGATGATTTTGTATATACTTCAAATCAAACAGACGCACATAAAAGAAAAATATATGAAGACATAAAGCAAGGGGGTATCGCGGGGAGTGGATAATGATAGGGGGTAGCGCGGGGAGTGGATAATGATAGTTGAAAAGATAGATGAATAAGTTTAGTTTGCAAAGCGATTTGAGGATTTGATAAAGTTAATCGTAGATATGAGCAATGATCTGTTGCTATCAGAGTCTAGAGTCGAATGTCCATACAAAAGAATCTCTTCTCTGTGCAGTGTAAAGGGGACAGTCAAGAAGAAAATGTTGAGTTGTTTCACGGCTAGTTGTACAAGCACATGTATCATTTACAGTATCCAAAAAATTATGATATTTTTTGCGAACAAAAAGAGGACCGAGTCCTACACACAATTGAAATAAATATCTTAACCCAAAAGGGTAAAAAATATCAAAGATATGTTTCCTTGTCGGTCGGTTGAAACAACATAAAGATCGCAAATAGATAATATCACGATAGTCAAATTTAGAACGGATATTTATTTTATAAAATTGATCCAGAGATAAGGCCGTAAGTGCTTGATGATACCAATCCATTTCACTTTTTCACTTATGTGATTAGCAAATGAGAGTCTGGAATCGAGAACCAATCCAAGATGTTTGTGACTATTTACACGCTTAACTCTGATGTTAAAGTATAATGGAGGATGAAAAGGACAAGACTTCTTGCATGAGAAAATGATTTCTTCGGCAGGCTGGGTCTGGGTCTGGATTAAATGACATTTTCCAATGAATTGCCTAAAAAGCAATTGAATCGAGATCATTGTTCAATTCAATGGCAGACAGATGAGGATCATTGACTACATAGAAGAGAGAAGTATCATCTGTGAAGAATTTGACTTGATATTTAAGATTTGTTTCAAGGTCATTGATAAAAATTAAAAATAAACGGGACCAAGAACTGAGCCTTGAGGTACTCCCAATGCCCAATCAGAAACCTGTCCATTAATTACTACTCTTTGTTTACCATTGGTAATATAGTTAAGACAATAATTGGAGAAGATTGCCATTCATGCCAAACTTTGTCGAAGGCCTTAGACATGTCTGAATAAACAGATCTCACTTCAAGGGAGTTTGTCATCAAAGCCCTGATGGATATCATTAATGAGTGTTATAATGATTAGTGTATGAATCGCCTGGTCTAAAACCAGATTGATTCTTGGATATTAGACTGTTCGTAATAAGATAATTATAAATATGCTTAGATAAAAGCCTCTTAAAGACTTAACCCAACACTGGAAGTAGCGAAATTACTAACAGTTTGCTTGTCGCCTTTTTTTTGCTCTTTTCCATTGAGAGGGAAAGATGCCAGTTGAAATTGTGTTGGAAAATATAATCTTTAAGGGAACTATAAGGTTATTTTCACACATACCCTACACCTTAATTCTCTTGAACTCTTAATTCATGTTAAGTACTACTTAAAAGAGAAGCATATTTGCTAAACTTTGTCTAATGTAGACTATTGATTGGTTGAATATTACATCATGAGAAATCTTATTGGTTTATTTTAATATGTCACAATTTGATGTTTTCTTTAAGTCAAAAATGATGAAATCAATTTTCAATGAAACAATGAGATTCTTGATGAGGTAATTTTCAGCCAATCAATAGCCTAAATTAGACAAAGTTTTGAAGTGATCCCTAAAAGAGATGCATTCGCTTAAGCCAAAACAAATTTTCAATCCATTAGTCACATTCAACAGTATACTGCAGTACCATTATACACTACCATAGTTCGAACCCCTTCCCCTTTTTAAAAGGGGGATAACATTTTTTCTGGAGAACGAAAGGGGGTAGTTGGGCTGACATTTTAAAAAAGGGGTACTACACTGGAACTAAGCTTTAAAAAGGAGAGGGTTGGAAGATTTGAAGCCAAAAATTTTCAAGCACCAGAAAACTTTATTATCCAATTACTAAAATGATTTTAAATTCCCCCCGAATACAGTGCAATGTAGCATCTTCCTTAAATCAAAATTTTATTTCATGAAAAAATCTAAATTTTTTAATTCAGAGTTAAGATAAAGATGTCATTGGGTTTAAAATGGGGGGGGAGAGCTTGATTTTCCTTAATAAGGGGATGGTTCATCAATAAGGGGCTGCCTGGATGAGACCCCCTTTCGAACTGAGATGACGATTTACATAATGCATGTTAATGGAAAAATGGAGATGAAAAAATAACAATCCTTTCTATAAATACAAATATTTCATTGATAGAAAAATAAATTTGCTAGTTTTTCTAGTTGCAATACACCTCCTAAAATATATGCAAAGTACAATAAATAAAGAAATATTTACTAAGATATCAAATATAACTAATTACAATAAAATGGAACAATAAAAACCTTATAAGATAATGACCAAAACAAAAAGGAGTGGTTATGTTACGTTAGTGACGGGATACAATGAGATATACGGTGTGTAATTCGTAATTCGTGAGTCAATAAGAATTATAAACTGCATATCTCACCATATCCCGTCACTAACAGGCCGAGTAACTAATAAGATGTAATTTCGTTTTTCGTGAGGTGGTAGAAGGGAAAGGGATATTTTTTGTCTAAGTCATTTGGAAAGGGGAATTGCAGGGAAGAAAGCAGTATCAACAGGTCCTTGTTAAATTGATTGTTAAAACAGAAAGTAGCATATTTTGAGGGTTCTTACATTTTTTTTACATTCTTTTAAGTGAAAATGAAATGTAAACAAATTAAGGAAAAATCATTTATGGTCCCCTCTCAAGAACCAGATTTCCCCCAGACATTTTGCTAAACAAATATTAATATAAAAACATGCACATGAAAGGACTAAGTTTTTGGCAAAATGCAAAAAAACACAATTTTGACAATTTGGCCTTTAGAACCAGATTTTTCCCAGGATTTCCGGCTTCGTCACTTTCCTTCTAATATATTATCCTATCCTATAACTTAATGCCTCCTAATTTAGGACCAAATTCGGCACTTTTTGGGCTTACCTGGCTTAGTAATCAGCTGATCAGTCAGATGTATTATTTTCTCTCTAGATTTGATTAAAAATAACTACACTTGGATCGGTGTTGTTAGTCTTCGAAAGAAAGTTGTTGGAGAACTAATGACATTTTATTACTATAATATAGAAGAAACAACTATTTGTTGGGTGGATACGCCACAGGAGTTTGAATCAAAAATGATTTTGCTGAAACAAAATGTTCTATTCTGTTCAGTGAAAGCAGGCACATAACCAATAAAGGGTGCGGGTAAAGGGGTATTGGGGTATCGATAAATTTTTGGGGCTTAAGGAAGGGAGATCCAAATAATTCATAAAACAAAACTGAATACTTGGTACCAATGTAATTTATTATTCGTCTAGCAGGTAAAGAATAACTACAAGAGTTACAATCTTTTAGTTCTGAGTACTGCTACTTAAAGAGCAGATTCTCATGAACAAAAAAATTGTGTATTAATTTATAGGTGCTAATCAGATAAATATCATAAAAGCTGTTGAAGCACATAAATACGATGGTCTGGAATTAGAATTTCTAGCAACAAGCCTAGAACCATCAAGGTGTTCAGAAGTTTGAATCAGTTAAAGGCTCCTTTGATGTTGATCTCTACCTTCAGTAAGGGTAACCTTGAATGGGGCCCTTCAGTGAAATGTATACTCAAATGAGAAAGACTGTCAACAAGTCAAACATGGATGCCAAATCAGGAAAAATCATGGTAAGATGAATGCTAATATTGTTTTGAAAAATAATTGACCTAAATCTGTTTCATCTGTGGTTTGTTCATTTAGGTACCACGTTCATTCACTTTTAAACGTTGTATTTTTTTTACTGGAACATATTTAAACTAGAATTGCTTTAATATATAATAATTTCCATTAGTTGATAATATCTAAGCACATGTAAGATATATCTTTTCTACATTCTGTAATAATTCTTTAAGACTTTGTCACCTGTAACACTAACACAGAAATACTCCAAATACAGCTGAAAAGTTATAGCTATGGACGAATTATGATGACAGGAATAAACATTGCAATAATATCTTAACTACTCTGGAGTTCTGAATAAAAGGGTCTGTAATAAATGGGGTATGTGTGTGAGGTGGTACATGAAGAGTTTCCCCTTATGATGAAAAGGGGTCTAGAATAAACAACCCAGCAGGACAAACAGGGGTCTTGACTAATACTTATGTTAAATATCTCAAAAATGAAAAAAAGCTGGAATAAAAAATTGTCCAGCCATGATAAATAGCTGTCCTGGGTGAAAACATTTGGTAAAAATCTATTCCAGACTTCTAGAGGCAAAATGTAGATATTAAATTAATATTTAGTCTTTTCGACATTAGAATTTATCTTCTTTAATTGCAATTAAGGTTTGCAATTACCCTGGCATCTTTAGCAGATGTTGTAGAACTTCCAACACCACCAGGAAGGTCTAAGTTTACTGTGTGTGGTTGTTGATGGTTTTTTGGAATATCTCCATCTGTATATATCGAAAGAGAAATAATGGTAAGAGATATTTTGTTGAATATTCCATTCTTGAAATTAGGGATTGTCTGCAAATTGTGGTAAAATTTGCAGTTTGATTGGTTCAAAGTTACATCATCAAGAAACTGATTGGTTCACTAAACATTTCTATCATTATTTTTGA
>JAUKPT010002166.1:0-13708 GCA_032273505.1 Nanomia bijuga | reverse complement strand
GTCTCAAATTAAATATTCATGTAATATCAAATCTCCCTTAAGGGATATTCAAGTTATGCTTTGTACTTCTTGATGGATCTTTTTGGATTTTTTTCTTTCTGACTTATGAAGGAGGGGGAATAGGGGTGTCGAATCTCGGAATCTCTGAAGAAAAAATGAAAAATCTCGGAATCTCGGAGAGAAAATGAGAAATTCTCGGAATCTCGGGGAAAAAATGGAAAATCTCGGATCTCAGAATCTTTGAAAATCTCGGAATTTCGGGAAAAATATACTTAAAATTTCGGGATCTCGGAACAAAAAAAGGCGAATCTCGGAATCTAGGAATCCTCCCCCTCCGCCTTACAGTGATGACAAAATTTAGAAAACTGCTTTCATAAAATCTCCTTTAGGAATATTCATGTTGCGCTTTGTAATTTTTGGCGAATTCAAAAATTTTCAAGGATTTCTTTTCGATTTCGCGGCATTTTTTTTTTAAACTAGCAAAATCACAAAAAGATACTTCCGCAGATTTTTCTTTTTTTTGCGAAATTCCTTCCCGATAAAACCCTCCCTTGGAGTTATTTGTGTACTTCGACAAAAATTTGCGAACGAACTAATTTAAAGGGGTTCCAATTTTCTAAATATGGGTAGAGAAGCAGTGGTTGATTTTTTTAAGCTAAAGAATAAATAAGTAAAAATTTCTCTGAGATCATTTGAGTAATCTTTAAACAAATTTCATGTCTCTTAAAATTTTTTAACGGAAATTTATATTCGAGAAAATTAATGCGAAAACTGAATTTTCTGCGTTAATCATAGGTGTAGAGATCTGAAGAATTTGGGCAAAACAAACAATTTTTCGGGCAAACATAAGTTTAATCCGAGGGGTAAATCACTCTCTTTAAAAGCGTATGAGATTTCTGTTTAAACAATGGCGATTTCTAAGTGATTTCTAAAAAAACAATACAATTTCTCGTGGAGGTGTACGAGATTTCTTAACAGTGATTTACCCCTCGGTTTAATCTTTATTCATGAATTTCTATTTCCCTAACACAAATATTCTCCAATTTTTTTTCGGGGGGAGGGGAGGATAGGAATCCGAGAATCCGAGATACGCCTTTTTTTGTTCCGAGATCCCGAGGTTTCATGTATTTTTTTCCGAGATTCCGAGATTTTTAAAGATTCCGATATTCCGAGTTTTTTCATTTTTTCTTCCGAGATTCCGAGATTGGACAACCCTATCCCCCCCTTTTCGCGTATTGCAATTTGATATAATCATAGAAATTTTTTTCAAAATCACTTATAAACATCGAAAATCGAACTATGTTTGAAAAATTAACTTACGATCGGGGTTTTTCTCGGGCAAAAAGGGAAAAGTCTGGGCAAAACTAAGACATCCCCCCCTCCTCAAAATTTGTTCCCCTACGCCTATGGCATTAATTTTGAAATAAATAATTCACTTTTTGTGTTAATGTTATTTTTTCCTGGAGAAAGCTCCAAAATCAAAGAATTGCATTAATTTTGGTTGCTAATTTTCTGTAACCTTAGGTTATCGATGTGGCGCTTAATTTAACATACCGTCAACCTTAATGCAAAACCTTTTTAATTCATTTTTTTTTGTTCAGTGTTTACAAGTATTCTTAACTCATTTTAATTATGCGTAATACATTTCAATAGAAAATTCACATTCTGGAAGAAAGTTATTGTAACAGAAGAAAAAAAAAGTTTCTGTATGTAATAGTAGGAAAAAAGGTTAAAAGTGTACGTTGTAGAGGCGTTGATGAAAATGGATGAGCACATGGTCGATCAAAACGGTAAGCATTTTTTTCATTTTTTGTTTATTTAACGATAGAAACCTACGTGGAGTTATGAGAAGGGGAAAATAGAAATAGAATGTTAATAAATATCAAATGAATTACGGACATTCTTTTTATTTTGGAGCATATTTCTAAAATTAAGAATTGTATAGACTATCGAAACCGCATCTTAATTGATTTTACTGGGACAAAAATAAAACGATTAAATCTCAAAACATAAATTGGATAAAAACCTAACATGTATTTTTGAAAACAGTGGACAAGTAAGTTTCTAACTAAAAAATACGTATCCAATGAATGCCAACCATATTTGGATATGTTGATTCTAAAGGTTTAATAACCAAGTCAACTAAAGCGTGTTAAAAACACAATATGGATTCAAACACCTTATTGACCCTATTTCTCACGGGTGATTTTCAACCAATATTTCAGGGGCTTCCCCCCCCCCCTAAGAAAAGACCCTTAATGATAAGCTAGAGAGATGAAACTTGGCACGATTGATAATTGTCTTTAAACTTTCGATTGGCGTCAAAAATCCGATCTGACGTCATCGTAACGTCATATTTTGACGATGACGTAAAAAAATCCGACATTTTTTAAATGTCGATAATTTCTTCTCTAGTTGACGTATTAAAATGTTTGACCCCTTGTTGGAATTGTATTAGATGGAACTTTACAAATCTAATAAAAGAAATGGTTCTGGGACTTTTTTACTGATGTCAGCATATTTGTGACGTCATTTTTCAAAATGATGTAATGTTTTGACATGTCGTCGGATTTTTATTCTAATCAAAAGTTATGGCTGTTAGCGTTTATTGCGTTTTTCCCCTTTTTTTCACTATTTTTTCACATTTTGTCGCCAAAATATGACCTACAATTGACCATAACTCCACTTCTGCGCATCGTGAAAAGTTAGTTGACCCCTCAAATGAATCGTATTTAAAAGATGTTTCAAGAAAATATTAATTGTAGCATTTAAACTAAATTTAGCTGACGTCAGCTTATTTTTACGTTTATCGCAGAAAATAACGGCATTTCTTGTCACTTGACGTGACGGTGTCGTATGTTCCCATCAAAATGACGTACCGAAATTTTATCGACGTAACCTCTGCATTACAATCCAACTAACTCCAAAGTTTCAAGTTAGTTGCTTAATCCAATCAAGATTTATTGGAACGTGTAAAGGATAAAAACTTAAAGTCTGAAAATTTGAAAGTCTTTCAATAATTATTTTATGAGAAAATTAAAAAAAAACTGGAGGGGGGGGGGGGTAGGTTAATAGAGGGTTTTCCATGTGCATGATTTATCATGAACTTTTTGTATTTATGCACCAAACATTAATCACAATTCGGTACTCGCAGTATAGGTAATTTAATGCTTATCTGCTACATTTGGCATGATAATTTTGTACAAAAATTTTATATTGTACAATAAGTTCTTGGGTAATTTGATTTGAACTTAATAGTTTGAGTTTGTGTTGTACCGTCAGCTAAAATAATGCATTGGGCGGCGTTTAGTTGACTTTAACTCTTAGATGAAAATAAGATAAATAGAATACATTTTGGAAAGTTTGGGCGTAATTGAGGGGGGTAACGCCATCGATTCCCATAATTTTGGGTACGGAGACGCTTAAAAATGGTCAAAAATTGAAATTGTTGTAACTTTACGAAGAATTGCACTTTCGCTTCCAAACTTAACATGTCTTTAAGACAAAAAATATCGATATCCGACATGTTGGCATCACGTGACGTCACTATGACGTCATCTGCAAAGTGCCCCCCTCTCCAGTATTAAAGCGACCCGAAATACCCCAGTACGTTTAGGGTTAATACCTTTTTAGATTCTTAGTCGTTCTCTCGTAATATAAGGTCTTCTTGCTCCAGAAAGTTTCTCATCTTTGCAGTTTCGAGTTTTTCACAAATTTGAGTGCCTATGTGGATGACCCTCTGTAGCAATATACTTTAATTCATTTTGAAAATATTTTAATGGTCTTATTGAGCATTTATTTTTTTTAATTAAAAAGATGGATAAGTAAAATTATTCATTCGTTCGTGATATATTGTAAAATAAGAAGAGTGGCCAACGTTAATTTTTCTAAAGATTTTTCCTGTCCGAGTAATATAGTATTCCATGATCGTGATACTGTACATTTCTCTATCTCTTAAAACATACAAACGCTTTTTCTCGATCTTTTTAAATTTCTCTTCAATTTTGACTGAAATATTGGTTCAAACCGTCTAAATGACTGCCCATTTCTCAAGATTGCGTGGGCCGCGTTCCTTCTACTTAAAATATGTCATAGATAAAACTAATTGCCTTCACTGTGCTTAATCGGAATAAAAAACAAAGAAGGTTGAAATAACCACGACACGACGAAGTTAGCAAAGATTTTTGTGAACATCTCAAACCAATCTATATATTATCCTCTACATTCCCATAGGGGCGGCGATTTGAGCCTATATTGCGGCGCAAAATGTGCAAGTTGCGCATGTTTAAGCGGCATTTTTGAATATATATAGTAGTACAAACAGACTGTAAATTGGTTGCGCAAATTGCGCAAATTTGTGAAACTTGCGAAACTTGCGCTAATTGCGCAAATTGGTAAAACACGCAACATGCGTAATGATATTATGCATGGGGGGAAATGAAAATGAATATATCGATCGCGCAACAAATTTCTCATGCATGAAAATCAAATCACATATTTACTTTTATATATCCCCTAGTGACGTCACAGTAGCAAAATAAGAGATCGTTTGGGAACGGGACTAGCTTTTTTGATAAAATTTTCGATCCTCTTACAATTTAAGAAAAACTTTTTTTAAGAGCCATTGTAAGAATCGGGTAAGGAAGGTCATATAGTAATGTCTTCAAAATTGTTAATCCTGTTAACCTCACTAAGATCTACCGAAGTGTATATTTTCAGAACTTTTTCGATATCTGGTATGGAGTTCCGACCGGACAAAAATTGAATTTTTTTTATTAAAATTGTAATTTTTTTTCAATTTTAGGAATTTTTTCTCAAAAACAGCTCCAACGATTTTTGATATTTTGTAATTCTAATGATTGCCTATCACCTGAAAAAAAGCGCATGTCTGGAAAAATACTGTTTTTCAACTTTTGAGCTATTTTTCGCGCGATTTGGAGCTCAAGGTGAAAATGCCGATATTTTTCAGATAGAAATATATCTGAATTACATTCATACCAAATTTTAAGTCAATTAGACCATTTTTGAAAAAGTTAGAGACGAAAAACGGCCGGAAATTGCCTAAAAATAAAAAAATATCGTCCTTTTTCATCCTCGAAGCAATTTTTTGATAGAATGTGTCAGATTTGGGTAAAATGCCGATGTATAGTTCAGTAGAACTTCATTTGAACTACATTCGCTGTTCCGGCGCTATGACCGGTCAAAGTAGGCAAAAATTTCTACCTCCAACTACTATCTCCACAGAAAAACTGCATGTCCAGCTAAAGTTTGGTTTAAGAAATAATGCCACCGGACTGTATCAAAAAATGCCAAAAATGCAAGTTTGGTAGGTTCTGCTGAAGGGATTTTTTTGAAATTTGGCATGACGTCGTGGGACGTTAATAGAATTTGCTTTGCAGAGCCTGATTTTTGATTTTCGATTTTGTTACGGATAAGTGTCCGAAATGGCCCTTTTTCGAGGTTTTTGGCGATTTTCTCAAAAACGGCTCCGTTTTTTTCTTTTTTCGATATTTTATAGCTCTTATAAAGTTCTTTCACCAGAAAAAGATGGTTCAAGAGATATCGTCGCCGGACAGTACAAAAAAATGCCAAAATACACAAAATATTCATTTCGCGCCGGACAGTGTCCAAAAATAAAAAAATGTTAATTTTTTGACTAAAGAGCTATTTCAAGACCCATTCCATTTTCGGTTAAAAAGCCAATATTTTTTTCGAAAGAACTCTTGGTCTTAGAAGAAAGAACTACCATCGCCCCAAGTCATTGCTGCCAGGCATAGACCGGAAATGTAAGAAATATTTATTTTTTCGACTTCTATGTCATTCTTTGACATAATCCGACTATTTGTACTCCTACTTAATCAAAAGAACTTAGTTTCCTCAAGGTCTTAGTCCTTAGAAGTTGAGCCCTTGCATTTAGCAAGTTAACAGTTGATATCTTTGTTGCCAACGTAGTGGGAGACAGGAATCCAAAATATTTTTTGCTGAAATTGAAAATTGCCTGAGATATAGCATTCAAGTTGAATGGAAAGTGTAGAAAAAACAGGAAATTAACTGAAATCCATATTTTTTGACCATTTAATTCACTAATGATAATATTTCAACAGCTCAAATGAACAGATATCAGTTGTACAAATAAAGGTTTGTAAAATTGTAAAATTTGTAAAATTCAGATATTGAAAATGACAGGTTAGGATCAGGGGCGACCTAAGAATAGCATAATATTTCAAAAAAGGGCAATTTTAAGGCTTGAATTTTGCTAATTTACACAATGATCAACAGCTCATTTGTTCATTGCCAATGTCATCACTGATACCCAAGTAAGTCGAAAAAAAGTATAGCCAAAATTTCAAAAAATCATGAGGGTCAGATAGCTAGGCTTGAAAATGCAGGATTATCCAAAATGCGCGCCAAAATGGACCTATTTTGACGGATGAGAAGACGCAATAGCAACACCTCTCTGCGCAACCATTGACAAAAATTATTAGTTTAGGTCCTAATTCTAAACTTGGTGCAATCTTAGGCAAAACGTGGGTTTTGGCCTAAAATTGTCCAAAAATAGTCCAAATTCCAAAAAATGTGGATGAAATGAATCATTCTAGAATTTTTTTGTCTAGTAAAAAAGAAGTTAAAGATCATACCAGTACCAAGAAAAGACCTTCATTTTATTTTTGACTGATTTTGAGCTCAAAAATATTCAATTTTGGCCAAAATTAGGACCAAAAGAGAGATTTTGTTGAATTTTGTTATAAATTAGTCGAATTTCGATTTTTCTTCGATCTGTAATAACTTGAAATTGCTAGAAATGATTTAAAAGATCCCAGTTGACATTCAACTGACACTACCTAATAATCAAATAGCCCATAGTTGTGTTTTGGGCTAGAAATTGGGCTAAAAAAGAGTTTTTTGCAAATTTTGACAAAAAATCAATGATTTTCGATCTTTTTTTGATTCTTGAGTGCTTAATTGAGTTAGAAACTGCTCAAAAAGACCCCCACTTGACATTTTTCTTTATTTAGCCAATGATTAGATATTTTTTTGTTATTTTTGCTCTAAAATCATTAATTATTAATCTCCTTTCGATCTTCAAATGCTAAAGTTTGTAAAAATCTAATGATTAAACAGCCCATAGTTATATACCTGGTTATGGATAATAAGAACCCAGGAATAAAATCCAGCTTCTGGGTTTCAATTTTGTCTACTAAGAAAAGTACAGTGTTTTAAACACACTGGATATTGTTCCGATCAATAATGCGGATACTATTCCTACAAAAGACTGAAATTACCAAAATTGGATATTATTCCTAAATAATTGGTTACTATTCCTTACTATTGTAAATTCACATTATTTTAAGAAGAAGACGCGTTATTTATTCCTAAAATTCAGTCTAGTTGCAAGCCAAAAAAGGCAATGCCTACAAATTTCAACTCACCGTTGCCATTTTCGGCTTTACAGTTTTTAATGACAACACCGTTGCCAAAAACGGAAACTTTGTGCTCTTTAAAGAATTCATCCATAGTTATTATATCTAATGATTAAAAAACCAATTGTTATATGTTTTTGTTGAATAGGTACTGTTAAATAATGACTTATTGAAATCTTTTTATCAAAACGAATCTGTCATTTATTCCTTAAAATGTTGTTGATTTACACAATCATGGTTGTCAGCACCCTGGAAAACCTGGAAAACCTGGAAAACACCTGGAATGGAAAAATGGCTCTTGAAAACCTGGAAAACCTGGAATTTTCGTAAATTGTACCTGGAATTTTACAGTTGTCAACACAAAATTTATTTTTTTCTCCTTTGCACCAGTTCACCAGTTCCTTTGCACCAGCGAGTTAGTAAAATGACCTGAAAATTGCACTAAAATTCTGGAAAAAACGGAATTTTTTTAACTTAGGTTAGGATTATTAAGGTTGGTTGGTGCTTGGAATATTGTTCAATAATAAAATATTCTTCTACCATGGTGAAGAAATGGGTGTCTTTGACTTAGTAGGATTGAGTTAATTTGATGCATTCTTAGATCATCAATTTTCAAAATTTCAACCATGTGCATGGCGAAGAAATGGTTGTTTTAGATGGAGTAGGATTGTGTCAATCTAATGCAATCTAGGTCATCAATTTTCAAGATTTTCTTCAGCCATGGTGAAGTAATGTTTTTCTCAGATCGAGTAGGATGGGATCAATATGAAGACTTCGATGAAATGTTGACGAACTTTGCTGCTAAGAAATAAAATACGGAATTTTGAGATACCTGCAGTGTTCGCATAAAATATACCTGGAATCTAGCATCCTAAGGCCTGGAAAACCTGGAAAACACCTGGAATTTTATTTTCGCTAAATTCGAGCGACGCCTAAAATATTTTTCTTGATCTTTGTTCATTATGATGTTAGCTGCATATACTCGCATATCTCGTTGGCGTCGCGCCATTAACATGGTGAAACTTGGATTGTAAGGTTTTAAGGTACAGATGCAAAAATCGACAAGTAATTCGTGAATACCAAATATATATCGGTAAGATCAAAGAAATGATATAATAACTATGTATAAATTCTTTAAAAAGCACGACGTTTCCGTTTTTGGCAACGCTGTTTTCATTAAAAACTGTAAAGCCGAAAAATGGCAATGGTGTATTGAAATGTTTAGGTATTGCCATTTTTGGCTTGCGACTGGACTGAACTTGTGGATACTATTCTTGAATTATTGGATATTAATTCTTTTATTGACGAAAAAACTCTCTTATTATTGGATATTATTCCTTCATTTTGGGTTATTATTCCTCAACATGTAAGTTTATCATCCCGGTAAATGTGGATACAAATCCATAGGGATTACAGTAATAGTATCCAAATCCGTATATTATTCATACTACCCGTATACCTTAGGCCAAAAAATGTGCCAAAAAAGTTTTTTTGTACAATTTAGATATAAAATCAATGATTTTTGATTTCTTTTCGATTGATGTTTGAATGTGTTAAAACTGCTCAACGAACCCTAGACAATATTCAACTTTTCTTACTTAATGATTTATTGGCGTATAGCTGCCTATTTTTGGCCAAACATTAAGCAAGAAAAAGGCTCAAAAGAAGGCAACTTATTCATCAGATGATACAAATTTGATATTATCGTAAGTATTTTGAGTATTTTTCAACAGACTTTAGCATTTGCAGATCTAAAAGAAATCAATTCTATATGCAAAATACAACTACGGGCTGATTAATTATTAGGTAGAATAATTCTAATGTTTTTGGTCTCCTTTTTTCGTTTTTTAGCATTTGAAGATCGAAAGGTCATTAGAAATTAATGATTTTAGAGCAAAAATAACAACAACAAAAAATCTAATCATTGGCTAAACAAAGAAAAATATCAAGTGGGGGTCTTTTTGAGCAGTTTGTAACTCAATTAAGCACTCAAGAATCAAAAAGAGATCGAAAATCACTGACTTTTTGAAAAAAACTTTTTTTTAGCCCAATTTCTAGCCCAAAAACACAACTATGGGCTATTTGATTATTAAGTAGCGTCAGTTGAATGTCAACTGGGATCATGTAAGTCATTTGCTGCAATTTTAAGTTATTACAGATCGAAGAAAAATCGAAATTCGACTAATTTATAACAAAATTTAACAAAATCTCTCTTTTGGTCCTAATTTTGGCCAAAGTTGAATATTTTTGAGCTCAAAAATCAGTCAAAAATAAAATGAAGGTCTTTTCTTGGGACTGGTATGATCTTTAACTAAACTTCTTTTTTACTGGACAAAAAAATTCTAGAATGATTCATTTCATCCACATTTTTTGGAATTTGGACTATTTTGGGACAATTTTAGCCAAAAATCCACATTTTGCCTAAGATGACACCAAGTTTAGAATGAAAATGCAAGAATATATTAATATAGATATCTATACAGTGTTATGAAATGAAATTTAACTTCAGGCTGGTGTATAATATAGAGATTTCTATTGTATTCCTTGCTTTTAGTATTTTGCAAACACCCAATGTCCATTTTGATATTTCCTATTTTCATCTTCATCACTTCCTTATTTCTTTTCCTTAAAAAATCTTTTTGCAAATTATTCAAGCAAGTGTTCTGTTATGGCTTTCAAACAAAAAACAAGTATCAAAACTTTTTTGAAAAATGGCATCGAAAAAAGTATTTTTGTGGGAAGTGCAATGCGCTTTGAAACAGACTTTTATGGTGGAGCAGAGAAATGTTGCGAGAGTGCCTTTTCATCCGTCAAAATATGTCCATTTTTGATAATTCTGCATTTTCAAGCCTTGCTATCTGACCACCATGATTTTTTGAAATTTTGGCTACACTTTTTTTGAATTCCTTGGATATCAGTGATGGTATAACGAACAAATGAGCTCTTGTTCATTGTGTGAATTAGCAAAATTCAGTTTTTTAACCCTATTTGACATGGGCGATTTTCCATACGTAGATGCATAGGGGGATTTACTCCCCTGCTAAATTTCCGTAATAATGATCTAATTAACTTGAAATTTCGTACGTATGTTCTTCCAACTATGAACATTGAAAATCAATCATCAAAATGCTTATAATCAGCATATTTTCTGCATAGGTCAGCATTTTTCAGCATACTGTCATCAAAATCAGCCAATTTACCCAATTTTACAATATTTTTAGCGAATTTGTACCAAAAAATTGGAATTTTTTGTTCAAATTTTACCATATGAATTGTGAAGGTGTAAGAAAACTACAACAACTGTTTACCAATGAAAAAGAACTTCACTGGGACCAAAAAACAGGATTTATGGCCGAAAAATCATCGCTACCTACCTTCGAGTAAAGGCGCATAAAATCATCTTGGAGTATGAAATAAATCCAATTTTTTCAGGAAACGTATAAAACTAATTTTCGTACGAATAAAATTAAAAGTTGGCCTCCGGGTCACCTACATTTTTCACAGTTAACAGAAAACTGCTGGAGGGGGTTAAAATGTACTTTTTTGAAACATTTTTCTATTTTAAGGTCGCCCCTGATCTAAACCTGTCATTTTCAATATCTGGATTTTACAAACTTTGCATAACCTTGATTTGTACAACTGATATCTGTTTATTTGAGCTGTTGAAATAT
Source organism: Nanomia bijuga (assembly GCA_032273505.1). NCBI lineage: Eukaryota > Metazoa > Cnidaria > Hydrozoa > Siphonophorae > Agalmatidae > Nanomia > Nanomia bijuga. Next base: position 2,616 of record JAUKPT010002166.1, on the reverse strand, counting down.
TATCATTAGTGAATTAAATGGTCAAGAAATATGGATTTCAGTTAATTTCCTGTTTTTTCTATATTTTCCATTCAACTTGAAGGTATATCTCAGACAATTTTCAATTTCAATTCTTGAATTCTTGTATCCCACTATGTTGGCAACAGAATATCAAAAGGATTAACTTTCTTGAATACATCACTATCAAAATCCCCAGATATTGCCCGATTCTTACAAACAATGGCTCTTTAGTGTGAACTTTCCCTTCAATCAATTAACTGGCATGATGGATGAAGTGGTGTGATGAGAGGTGTGCGATTATTATGCTTCCAAAAATAAGATATCAATTTTTTTTGGCTTCATTAAATCTAGATTTAAAAAGTTTTTATAAAGAATCATTAGAAAAGTGAAGAGAGAAATGAGAAGATCGATTTTGAAGACATCCCTGATGAACTATGGCGAATATCTCCCTCAAAAGACACATTTATACCAAACATTATGAAATTTTGTGGGTATTTAACAAGAAACTCAATTATGAAACTAAAGAATGCTTCTGAAATGAAGAAAATGTTCGAATACGTTGTCAATATGGCGCAGGTAATACCAGACAAAGAAGCCATGTTTGGTATATTTACTGCTAAGCCAACATTACTTGTAGAGGTGGGTATTCCCCCTGGGACTATGTCTACGTTTCAACGTTTTCTTGACAAGGTTGATAAGTTGATAACGATACCAGTAAAACTAAATAAAACATAAAAAACAACAACTTCCAAACACTTCAGCAATCCAAGATGTATCTCCACAGACTAACGTAACAAAGATCGTTTCTATATAGTGTGTGGAAAAAAAAATCGAAAAATGGTTTACTGAAGAATTCAAAAAAGAGCCATTCTCTAATTTGTCCGTTGAAGAGGCCATGAAAACTTTTACATTAACGAAAAATCCCAATGGAAGTTTCACATGGTGTTGTCATAATAGATGCCATGCTCCTCAAATTCTGCAAACATCTTCAAGAAATGGTAAAGTCACCATCTCAAACGCGACACGTCACCTCAAGAAAAATTGCTAGATGAAAGCCATCATCGATAAATCATCTCCTGCAACAACTCCTACAATCACAACCCCCAAACTCTAAGCAAGCTGATATTTCGTCTTTTTGAACAGTGCCATTGTCTTCCGTCCCTGAATGCTCAACTCCATTAGCAACACCGATCTTTTCTGCTGCGACACCTATCCAATCACCGGTTTCACCAATAGTGTTATCCCCTGAAACGACCCACGTAAAACATCCACCAAGAAAAGTCTCAAAAATACAGTTTGATGTTCACTCTAACTATAGTTCATCGGTTTCAAAAAACTTGAAAGCGCCTGCTGGTCCTCACGAAGTTATAGACGACAGCGGGTGATAAACAAGGCTGCATCCAGTGCCGGTCAAACGATTATGACGGACATTTCAACATTGAATCGGTGTGCGAGCACGCAGAAAATAATATTGACGTTCGCACCAACATAAACAAATTATGCGGACGCGATGAAAACGAGGGTGTGGCTCCATTGTTATTGAAAATTTATGAAAATGCCAAAAACAATGCGAAAAAGGTTTCAATCCGCCACAACCAAACAGTAAAGAAGTTTGCCCTTGCTTTACTTATTTTGACTGGTAAGTCTGGCTACGAACTTCTACAGAAAAAATTGACAGATGCCCTCCATGCATACTCCACCTTGCAACGAATGATGCGCACTAAAGAACGGATGGTGGAAGGAACTTTTTATTTCAATGAACTTCCAGATCATCTAAATGAATGGGGATCGTTAAAATTCGTACACGTTCAACTAGATGATATACGTATTATTAACCGAGTTGAGTATGATCAGTTTACTGACAGGTTTGTCGGATTTATCCTACCTTTACTAGATGGCATTCCAATTTGTAACACGTTTGATTTTCATACCTTCGAGGAATTGGAATCAGCGTTTCGTAAACATAAGGACTCTGTTTCCAAGTATGCACACTGTATTGTAGTGCAATCGGTAGAGGTGCCAACATTTGTCTTATCAGTGATAGGGACAGATTCTAAATACGATAATGTTGTCATATCGAAACGTTGGCAATACATTGAGAGTGAGTTGGAAAAAGTTGATGTGACAGTAATAAGTTATGGTTCAGATGGCGCAGGGCCGTTTTTGAAAGCCATGTTGAATGAAACCAATCTGTTCAGTGTTTCTAGACATAATGTTCCGAGTTCGTGGACATTTTTTATCATGCCTTTATTGAAAAAGAAAGAGCTTTGTGTCCAAGATCATGTGCACATGCTTGCAAAACTACGTTCAAGGCTTCTATCACCATCTAATTTTATTGTTTTAGGGGCTGAAACTGCTTGCGTTTATCACTTGAGAAAAATTGTTAATGAAGTACCTAAAGAGCGTCATGGACTTACGAAGAAAGATATCGACAACAAAGATAAGCAAAATTATCGGAGTATCTCAACCCTTGTTGGAGACGAGTTAAAGCAATGCCTAATAGAACAGACTGATACTATTCGCCCAAAAGGAACAATCATAGAATCTGGCGTTGTTGGCTGCATGAGAATGGATACTCTGAGACGACTCATTTCATCACAACGAACGCTTACACGT
>JAUKPT010002165.1:0-13712 GCA_032273505.1 Nanomia bijuga | reverse complement strand
TCTTCATCATTTTCGATTCCCTAACGAAAAACAACAAATTCAGAACAACTTTTTTCGGCGGTGAACCTCCCCTTTAATAGGCTAAATTTTAAATAACGAATTGTATCTTAAAATACGGCAACAAACGACCTAAGGGACAAAAAAATCATTTCATATTCGCATCAGCAAACATAGATATAAAAACTGTCTATTCTACATTCACAATATTCGCCAAAAATACATAAATGCTCTAAAATAGCTAACGAAGCACATGCTTTACATCTCCGTCCTTACACCCCGACCATATGTCCCGGTGAAAACCAACCCCGGTGAGATCTGAATAGTGTCCCGGTGGAAAAAAATGAAATAATTGATCTTCCCCGGTGATAATGTTGAAAAATAGATTTTTACCCTTTTATTACCCTATATTTATCACCCGGTCACATTTTATTGCCTCAACGGGGTATTTGGTGTGTCTATATAATGCTGTCAAACAAACCCTTGGGAGCTTCGATGACTCGATGCTTCACTGTCTGTATATGAAGATGAGCTGTAACTTGACGAATCATCATCATAATAATACGTCCCTGTCGCTGTCTCCGTGCCCGTTTCCGTGCCCGTCTCCCCTTCAGACGAAGAATACTCGTCTTTTGTGACTGAGGAATGACTCCCCGTTTTGAATTTGACACTACCCCCTCTTCGTTTACTACTTGTTCGCGATGAAGCTAAAATGCTTGGTGGGCGACCCCCGGATCCTGACCCTGAGTCGTCTTTTGAGTCGATGCGTGGAGCTGCTGTTGTAACATATTCAGTGGCGCTGACAGGGGGTGATGTATTTACTGTAACAAGGGGTATGTTGTTCGTGGGTGGCGGACGTGTCCTGATAGCAGGTTTTCCAGGAAACGTTTCTCGTTTTTCGTCCTTTGCGACATAATATAGATAAAGGATGACTACAAAGTTACACAAGCTTGCAGTGACAGCTAACCAGAACGTCCAGCCGAATCCCCATGTGTTTTCGTACGTTTTAGGTTTTTCACTTGCGAAGACTGTCACTCCGATGATCACACAAATGGCTATAAAGAGAAAGAAACATGGCATGAAGTTGAAATTATAATCATAAGCATCAATCAACTTTAACCAAGTCAAATTGAATATAATTCAATATACGTGAAATAAATATAGGGCAGTCCTTATAGACAACTCTAGGGTCGACTGCGCAATTTATTACTGTTGGTCATATTGATCATGTCTCAAAAAAGGGACATGTGAGACATGTGTGCATGTCGGTTAAATATTGTTACTCTTAAGATCACCGATGATGGCCCAGAAGGTTGGAGAGTCAGTCAAGACTAAATGAGTTTCGTCAAGCTGTTCGATATGATTTATCTCTTTGCGACCAATATCTTTATGAATAGTCATCAGGGTCGAAAGTAGCAAAAAGAAAAATATTGAATCAAAATATTTATCATGCGCCAAATAACTATTTCGGTATTAAAACTTATTGATATTAAAAATTTGTTATGCCTCCAAATTCTGATGGGTTACTTTTTAAATTTGGATGAATACTCGCTGAGTTAGAGCATTTTAAAGGAAAATACTACTATCCAAATTATTAGAAAAAGGACTAAAACTTTGGTATTAAACCAATAGGAAGCATACACAACTTGTTTTACTTAAGTTTGCTAAAATTCAATTGAATTTCCTTAAATTTAGTTTGGGGTAATTTGAAACATACAAAAAAACTGAAATATGCACGCAAAGCAATGTCCTAAAAGCTTTAGAGATTTTCGTAATTATATTCAAAGAGAGTATTCAAAGATATTTCAATAATCTTTACTGACACAGGATTCAATGAGATGCTGTCTGAGTGGTAGTATGGTAGCACGGACAAGACAATGTGTAGCAGTTAAAGGACATGTATTTTCAAAGAAATAATTATTAAAAAATTCAATATAAATGGAAAACAGTTTATTCACATTCCCACAATCAAAAGTATAAAACCACTACAATACAAAGTTTAATACCCTTTCCGAATATGAAAAGAGACCCATCAAAGATGTAAGTGAAACTTCTTAATAACAATAGATTTGTATACCGAAAGTTGTATACATTTTTTGGCGCACCCGGTAGTATACATGATATCCGGCATGAGATAAGATTGCGTAGATAAATAAATGGTTGGTGATCGTGCACGACAAATCAATATCATAGTCTTGCGAGGAAAATCTTCTCCTTGTACCGATGTTTGCAAAAATCTCAATTCACTGCAGTCGCATTGCTTAAATAAATACAACTGCAACAAATAGAAACTCGCACAAACGTCTCAATCAATTGTGTGGCGCCTCTTTTCTGTCCGCAGAATTTCCACTTGCAATGTATTTCTTGACCCCAGTACTTGGATACTGTCAATTTATCACTGGAGAAGCATGAATTTAATGTTTTAATCAAGTAAGTGATCTTTTATAGTCAGCATTTGGAGGTGATCGCTATAAATATCTCTACTTGTTACTTTATACCAACGGCTTTATGCTTGATATCTTTCTATCTATCTTGCCAATTGTTAATGAATAACTTTAGGAAGAACACGTTTGCCAATATAACCATCGAATTTATGCAATATAAACTTGTACAATTTTCTTTCTTGTTTCATAAATACACCACGATAAGATACCAAAAGGATGGAATTCCGATGATTTTACAGAAAGATAACTTCTTATTCCAATGACATTTCTTGTTGCAAAATGCATTTGACTGATCTTTTCTTAGGGGGTAAAAGTTTAACAGACGTTTCCTGTTAAGAAAAAATGAAAAAATATTTTTCAGATGACCCCGTTGTAAGCAAATTCCAAACATTTTACAGAATACAGCGTCATATAATAACTGTTCAAAATAACCAAATGCAATTTTAACTTCTAAAAACCGAATTATACTCGAAAACAACTGTTACGTTAAATTTTTCTTCAATTTTCGTACAACCAATATTTACTTATATTCACAAGAAATTAATTGAAGCTGAATTTCTTCTTTTAATCGAGGGGTAAATCAATCTCAAGAAATTCGTACACTTTCATAGGAAATTTTATTATTTTACAGATTTACATAAATGCTATGGAATTCTCTTACACCATTTCAAGGATTGATTCACCCCTCGATTTAAATGTCCATTCAAATATATATAACTTGTTATGTCGAGGTAACTGTTCAAGATAATCGATATTTCCTTTTCTATTTCTGGAATGTTACAACTGAAATAGAATTACAAGCTATAGGTTCAAACATGACCATCGCTAGATATCTAGAGATGACCATGGTTCAAACTACTTATATCATTTCGAAATGATCATGTTAAGCATTGAAAGTGAAGTTTCCCTCACATATTTTCATATCAGTGAAATTTGAATATTTTGTTACAAAAAATACGTTTAACCAATCATTGCTTATATTCACATGCAATTCAATGTCAGTGAAATTCAAATATTTTGCGAAATGTATGAGTTGAGATGTCATGAAACCTGTCCAAGATAATGACAATCAATTTCACCTCTCAAAATTTAATACTTGGATTACATAAGAAACAGAAATAGATCTACGTTAGAGGAATTTCTTAAATAAACCAAAAGGAACTAGGTGAAACCGTTATATGAAACATGTAACGAAGCAAGAAATATTTCTTGTACACAATTTATTGTGTTTCTTGATTCAGTGTTCTTTTTATACGATTTATGTCACCCTGATCTAACTTATCCCTGCTTTCATTTGATAGAAAAATCAATTAAATCGGATTGCAATTGAAGATCTTATCGCATTTAAAAGTGTTTTGAACTATACTTTAATCAGCCATACGTACCTGCCATAATCATACAGAAGCGAACGACACCAATATGAAAGTGTACCTCGTTGTGGATGTTGCATGATTGAACGAGGATCCCAACGAAGTTGAACATGCAACAAAGGATCATAAACGCTCGAACGCATGAGTACCAATCCAGAAACGCAGCTATAAAGAAAGAACGGAAATAATATCAATTTCTAGAAGAATTCAAAAGACAAACAGAACAGAACAAAAACAAAGAATGGTCGATTACTAGATAATTTACATTACTTGATTTCATTCAATCTATAAGCACACTTTCTGTCTTATGCTCTTCAAAGGCCTTTTGTAATCTAATCTCAATCTCTATTGGCTATAATTACAAACCGATTTATCATTAATTTTCAAAAACATTATCAAGAAATAAGAAATAAGATGCCATATCTGAATATAAATTGATAGTCCGTTAAACATTATAGTGAACATTTCTATATTGATTTTACAGTTTCTTAGTACAACGAAATATATATTTCATGCCCATCTTTTGATAATTTTGACAGGTGTGTTCTTATCATGAAAAAATCCCTTAAAATGAGTCAATGAAATCACTTGATCACGAAGTCTCGTTCAAAGAGGGAAATTCCGTCCCAAATTGACTTCTAGCTTCACAGAGCAATTTATCTTATCTGATAAAAGTAAAGATGTTTCATGGGTTATCAGAATTTATTCTTTTCATTCGGCCCGACTAAAGAAAACATTCTATTTCAGAGTTTTGCCCTTGTCAAATTACTTAACTTTGAAGGTTGACTGAAACAAGAGTCGATACACGAAGCCAAAGAAATATTTTCATTTATCGAAGATGAAAATCACTCATTATACCACTGCAAAGCTCACAGGTCATTTCGTGATGAATACAGAATTTATGAATAATGATGATCTACTGCGTTATTTCTAATCCACGATCAATCAAAGACGCGATTTACCTGGCGAAATACCTGTTTGAAATTGAGAAAAACATGGATGGATTAAATATGTGAGAAGAGATTGTTAATTTGAAAATATGAAATTGTAATTTTTGGTCTATCGATAATATTTTTTATTTTTTATTTGGTAAACCTGCGATGTACATTATGAATGAAACAAGACAATAAATAAATAAAATAGGCAATTTTCACTAGAGTTAATTCGCTTATTAAAAACAAGCTCTCAATCAAAGCAAACAATAGTTTAAAAAATTAGGCAGTGATTTACCTTTATCATTTTGCTCTAAAAATCTTTTAGGAATTTAGTTATGTAAGATTTAGGTGAAATAACTAGATATTTTAGATTACAAGTCAAAATAAGAAGATGAAAACTATAAAAATTTGAAATAACATCAAAACCTGGACTTAACTGTAAAGCCACCAGTGTGAATGCGTTCAGAACTACTCACTCAAAGATTCACTAAACTTTACCACACGTTTTTTTTTATAAGCAACTGCTTTATAAGCAATGATTCTTAAATTTGAAAAATTAGGCTGCAACTCCATTACTAGTATTTTGATTCTTTGCACAATAAGCAAATATAATGTCAGCTCTAATGACCATTTAACATTTGTCTTTCGCTCTGTGGATTCCAAGTATAATATATAGTGTTACTATAACAATATTCTATATTTTGATATGTTTGAAAATGTCACATTCGACGAAAATATTTACAAATCTTCACATAATGAATAAATGAAATTACAATTCTTCATGTTTTTTTAGCAACTGCAGTATCAACTTTTCCATTCAACCTAAGCAAATTCAGTTCTGAACAAAATCGCAAGCTTAGAAAAACTTTCTAAGAAACTCATTGCAAGTACATTTTTACGGGACTACAAATATATTCAATGTTTGAAATGCTAACGTTTAAAGATCGAATGTTATGAAAACATTGATGCAATAAAAAGGAAAGGGAAGCATACAAGCTTCTCGAGTTGACCTTGTTTACTTATAATACTTCAGATGGAAGGGCTTGTATCGGTAAGATTTGTTTTTGACTTTAGGTTTTACTTTGAGGTTTCAGGAAACATATTTTCTTGACAAGTGACAAAAAAATTTGCAAAATATCTATTCAGTTGTTTCGTGTGCGAAGGTTATATTGGATCGTTCTTTTTTCTCCTCAAATCAAGCACGTGTAATGATTTTCCCATCTTAAGTACACTTTGTAAAAAGACCTATCCTGGTAAAAATTCTGTTTGGCGTGTGAGAAATTTTCAATAAAAATAAAAAGCTATGAAAAAAAGGGAAAACCTTTTGGACAAACGAGAATCGCAGATAAAAGGGCTTTTAGGTTCAGGAAACATAGAAAAGATCTTTGCTTGCATCGAAAGAAGGAATTTTGAAATGCTTTTTCATCTATAATGAAGTACAAATGTGTTAATTACTCAAAAAGCGATTTACCCTTCTATAAAAAGAGAATTTGGCAAGAAAAACTAAATATAAAATCAGTTCTTAGGGCTTAAATTGTCTTGAATTTGCCTAATTTTTGTAGAGGAGTGACAGATTTAATGCATACTTCATCTTTACAAAGGTCTTAATCTAACCATGGACTTAACTGCATAGCATATACGTTTGCTGTCCACTGGTAGGTATAACTCCATACATATATCTTTTCCTCTCACTTTGCGAATCAAAACGGCTGGTTGAGAGTTTAAGAGTAAGATAACCAATTTAGAACTCCAAGACAATTTTAGTTAAAGTAATGTAAGGAGCCGGATATAGATATTTCCTTGTTAATAACATATCAATGGTTTTCTTGGAATAACTATGGGATTACTAATACAGAAAGATCGAGGTTCTTATAAACAGAGATGGAAGGAATATATATGTTTAAAAGACATCCGGTAACACCAGCCAGTTGAAACGACGGATCTGCCCGGCGGATAAACCTGAATTTTCGACATGAATAATTTTGATTTTTGACCTGCCCGGTGGGATATTCACCGAGCAGCTGATACAGGAAGTTAAAAGTATAATCAAAAGATCGTTCTATATAAATGCTCTTCCGTTCTATTTCTATCTACACATTATTTCACAAATTATAGTTGAATTTTCAGACTTGCAAACATTCATAATCTTAACAGCCTAAAACCTAGAAGATTTTATTTTGAAAAAACACAATATCTACAGTTAACTGAAAACAGTCAATGATATGACAAATACATTGGACCAAAAGGCCAAACAATACTTACTGAGATAAGATACGGCGGGTTTTTATCATGATTAGCGTATGCCAGTTTTTATTTTATTACTTCGTTTAGATGAATTGTCTCGTCTTCTAAATAAATACTAAGGAAGCGAGACAATTGATTTAAAAAGAAGTAGTACAATAACCAATGGTCTACGTTAATCTCACGTGAATGCCCGTTAATTCTAGTAGACTGTGATAACATTTAAAAAGGGACTTACTCGTATACGACGGGGTGTATTCCATCCATAAGCATTCATTCTCTCTGCAGATCTGCCAGAGTCCCACATGATCTGTGTCGTAGATGAGCCATTCGTTGCCACAGGTGGCCCCTAAATACACAGCAAACGTGATGCACAATATCAACAGACTGATATATTTACGGACACGAGAATTTCCCATTTTCCTATTTATCGTCCTTTCGTTCATTCTTTTCATCTTTTTTATCTTTTCATTTTACCAATAACTTAACGATTTTATTGTTCAAAAGAATTCTTTGTTTTCCTTGATATTGTTATTCTTTACATCATTTCTCGAAATATCTTACATGTTTGTATTTTATTACTTATTAGATTTTATGTTATTTTTTTACTATAACAAATTTCTAATATTAGTTTCTATAATTTACACTTGAATGATTTTTACATATTTTTTTAAAAATACAATTGTATAATATATTCATTGATGGTGTGCTTATAAATTATTTTGCCATCGGTAAAGTTACCGTTTGATTGGTAAGGAATTATACCATTATGAATCTGATTTGTTCTTTCAAAAATGTCACAGTTTGTATTTTTGACATTAATTAAAATCATGAAAATATATTTAAGTAAACCAATCAAATTCTTGATTACATGGTTTTCAACCAATCAAATTAGGCAATCCCTCGTCAAACCTTTTATGGTTATGAAATCCACAATTGATGACACTGTAATTATACAATAAAACAAATCAAATACCTTTGGTTTTTGGGTCATTAAAGAATGCCATTACTGTTATGTGAAATGTCCATTGCTCAAATCTGATTGGTCAAGCACATGTCTGATAAATGTGATATCGACCGCATAATAATGTTGATATCAGATCGTTGAGGTTGTTTTTGTAATATTTAGTTTTGTAAGTGTGACCACTCGTTCAGTCCTTCGTTATAGAGTTAATTAGGACATGGAATTTGATGGGATTTTAAGATTGTCAAATTCTTCCATACAATCAAAGACCAAAATGAAAAGCCCTTTTTTGCAAAAGATTTTTTTTATTTCAAGGTGGGACTTGAGATTATGGAATACTTAAACTTAAATTGAGCTTAACTATCTTTAAGTGTTTTTTGAGAGTATAGCATTAAGATAATCAGAATTTACTCACTCCTTTGAAAGGTTAACCAGGACGTCCATCTCTATACGTGCATGGTTCTTACAGAAGTATAATTATGTGAGAGAGTTAAGAAAAATGTGAAACGGGCTGAAATCAAAATCAACATAATTTAATTGAAAAGGTATAGATATGAAAGAAGATGTAGTTAGAGTAAATTCAAAGAGTATGACTAATCTATCAGTATGATAAAAAGACTATTCCATTTTTCCTGTACACAATAAAGAAACATTTACCCATGCTTTTAAAGCTACCATTATCATCAAACCTAACGATCTTGCTTTATTGCAACACAAAATGATGTGCTTCGTATTAAATCTCCGAAAATTAAAAATAATATTCCTTCTTTATTCAGGGGTTCAACTATAAATGTTCAAGTTCGCAGTGACGGATCTGACCCAATTTCTGAGTGTCTTCAAAGTTGATATTTACCTCAAGTAGTGGGGAAATTGAAAAATTGGAAACACATACTTCAGACCTATTTTTAAGAGTGTTTGTCTTTATTTTAAACCCAGTTGAACAATGTATAGAGCCTACTTAGTCCTCTGAGTTCGAGGAATAAAATCTACAGCCGGGGAATAATGCATAAAATACTATGTAAAAGTAAATTACGTAACTATTTTATATTCACTCGGGAAATTTAGGTGGATTTAGGTAAAATCTAAAATTTTAGCTGGGGAATTTTCCCGTTTCTCGGGTCTTATTTGAACCCCTATTTATTCCAAGCATACTGACAGAAAACAGAAACCCCAAAAAGAGACAAGGACCCTATTTTGACCAATACTCTTAAAAATCTGTCTTCTTACCTTTGTTGTTTTGACTAAATATTCTACAATGTAAAGACTAATTGACAAAGTTTTGTACCCACAAACTTGAATTTAAGTACTGAATTTAAGTCACTAAAATGGTTTTATCAATACCCAATTATTATGTTTCTCCTATTTAATCTTAATTTCATTAGGAATAAGCAATTAGAAATCCTCCCTTCCGACACTGTTGTTAATCAAGGCATTAATTAAACTTCACTGGACATCACTTAATTTAGATATAATGACATTCATGTCCTTACTAGGACTACTGTGACCAAATGATTTCTTACATGAGACCTAATTTACCACCAACCACCTATAAAAAAGGAATCACTTGTATTTACGTGCAATCAATCAAGACAATTCTCCTTTCCGTAAATATATCATTAAAAATTATATTACATGGAAACGAGGCGAAAGCTGCTCAAATTGTAAACAAAACACTTTTTTACAATTAACATTTATGTTTCGTTTACTACAAAAACTGAAACTACAGAAATATTTAGGACATAAATCTAATTTAGTAAAGAGGCTGAAAGAAAAAAATACAAGGACAATCCTACATGAAAAATTGATGAATTGCAAAAATCTTTTAGATCGCAATAAGCTCTGGAAAATATAATATTGAAGTTGGTGATGAAATTGTACCATTTCCTGAGGAATATGTATTGCTTCTACATTCAGTACTAGTTTTTACTAGGTTCTTATTATACGAAAGGGTAATTCAAGGCAATATACTCTCATAAACTGTTAAGACAGTTCAAGGGCAAACAGATGGCTATGAACTATAATAAAACATTAAGAAAAATAAGAAGAGCAAGACAATTCAACCTAAAAAGATATAGATAATGAAAAATTTTACTTGATACATAACCTACTATGCTTGATCAGAAAAAACTCAGATAAATCTATAGCAAATGTTGATAAAAATTTTCGAATGAAGAAATAGTTTTCTTCATTATTAGTTATCGATATTTTCTCATATGAAAATTTCATTTAAAGGATCATTCCAAGTGAAACCGAATCTTAATTAAAAAAAGATGAAAAAACCATCTTGATATCAACTTACTTTCAAAGTTATATGCCCTTAAAAAACCATGATAAATTTCTTTAACGCATAATTTACTAATTTTATAAAAACACAAGAATCCGAAAATCATTTTCCTAATGATGGAATGAAATAAATAGAGAATAACAGGAAATGTATAAATTAGTATGATAAATATTCTTTTTAATATGCATTCGCTAATTGTTATAATAGTTTAGACTCCGACTCTGACTCGAAGACTCATGACGTTGTTGTCAAAAGTTGATCTCTAATTCATGATCTTTAATTCGTGACGTCATTGCGCTATTGTTCTATCCGCCATTATTGGTAGCAAGATGCAAATTTCTCATAGCTAAAAGATATTTACCCCTAAGGGTAAAAGAATGATGTGAAAGAAACTTGCTTCTTCATTTAAAAGTAATGAAAATGGAGTACCTTTCATTTAGAGAAATTCCCTCAAAACATAGGGATGTATTGACAAAAAAGGTAATTTACGAGTGTCAAATGTTTTAGCAGCTTTGTGAAGAAGGCAAAAGTAGAAATAAGTTTTTCTTTTAAATTCAAGTGCATGCATCGGCTACTAAATGAGCTATACAACTCTCAATCATAAAGGCTTTATAAATCACGGAGCTATGCCCAGGAATGAATGTGCGGAATGAATATAGGAACCATGAACTAAACATTAAATTTTGATTCCCCTTATTCATAAGTAATGGTCATTTTCTTGCTTTTCATTGATATTCTACACTAACATTATAATTATTTTGTATCGTTTTCTTTTAGATAGTATGAATATGTGGATAAACACGAAAACAATTGCAAAAATAAAAGATGATTCATTTTTTTACCTTCTTCTCATTTTTACCTTCTTCTCATTTCTTTGATTTTGTTTGATTTTTCTTTAATAGCAAAACTTACCTTCAACTTTTGTCCTTCTTCAAATTCAACTATGAAGAAGTTTCAAGTTTGTACTCAAATGTGTTCTTAATTAGGGAAAATCTCTCCTTAATATCTAATGCTAAGAAAAAAAAAATATGAGAAAATGTGATCGTAAATGTACTGTTTACATATCAAAATTTCCAGCAACTAAAGCATCGTTTACATGAGGGGAAAATAAAATGTTTTGAAACCAGTTATCACTTAGTTTTGATTTCTTAATGCAGATTTCTTATGCGAATTAAAGAATCCACTGTTTTAAAATACTATTTCTTTATATACATCATGTTTTTTTGACTCAAAAAGTTTTTCTTTAACAGAATATGTCTGTTAAAGGGGCGAGGGGTAAGGATATTCTAATAAGAAAAATGCAAATCTCCGTTAATTAGCTCTCCAATGTCCCTAAATATTTAATTATAAATAGAAAAACAGTTTGAAATAATGTTTTTGAGAGTCTACTCCCTACATTTTGCGCTTTTTCTCTAAGAAGAAAAAGAGATTTTAGCAATCACAATTAGGGTTGTCTATTAAGAATAGGGGTTGGGGAGCAAGTTATCTTTAAATAATAGTCTCATGCAGAACAAATTTCAATATTCATCAAATTCTTAAAATTTGCAATTAGCAAAATCGCTTTCTATTGTTTCAAGGAAGATTAAGATATTTGTTTTGTACTTAAAACAAAAAACTGATGACATCTCTAGATTTATTGACTTCAATTCCAATTTAAGTATTTTTCTCCGATTTTTATACCTTGATACTTTTTATATAGTATGCTTAACATTATGCTTGAACTGTTGGTCATTTACAGATTCAAAATTCTTATAAACTGTATGGTAATGAAAATGAAATTCCTACCCTTTATTTATCCGGTATCGATTTCCATACTTCCATACAAACCATTGAAGTTGTATTCCTCCTCTTTACTTTCTTCAGTCCTTCATATTGAACTTTTCAAAAAATAACAGTTTTCATTATTATTCTGTTACTCAGAAATAAGATCTCTTTTCTATCCATTTTGTCCAAGTATTTTTTCATTCAATACTTCAAAATGTACAGTTAGTGCAAATGTACTAAACTTTTTATCATGTTAGTGTTCTAAATGGAATCCATGACTTAACATATTATATTTTTTCTTGAAAGAAAATCCTTTCAAAACTATATCTATGGTTTTTTCAATAATCTTCACCCTCTTGCCAAATTATGAATATTTCTTTTCAATAAAAAAATAGTTGAAATTTGTACGGAACCATAAACAGCTATCTTTTGTTAACATCAATTTTTAAGACATTTTCTCCTTTCCCGCTGATTCAATGGTTTGATTTGGTGAGAATATTTTTCTTGGTCAGTTTCATCAGCAATTCCAGCTTTTTTTTATTCAATATTTTTCTTATCCTTGCACCCTTCTTTTTAAAACGAAAGATTTCCTTTACATCCACGAAACCTGAACGTTTATTCTTTAAAGCCTTGGGGAACGTTTAATTTCTACGTAACCCCGATTTTGAGCAACCTATCTGCCTTATGTAACCAGACGTAACCGGAGGCTATATACCTACCTCGATGTAACGTAACCTTTTAATAAACTGCTACCATTGATAACGAAAGAACAAGTAACAAGTTTAATTTCTAAATTCTTCATAATTGTGTGTGACTTTTACAATATGGGTTACGAAATAACTAGGGTAAAAGACCTACCTATTATACGTAGTTAGGGCATTATAGTGTCATATTGAGACCATCTATGAAAATTGTGGATAAGTTTTCTCTTCATCAAAGTCTTCTATAAGGTCTTCTTAAACAGTACAAAGATTCCATCCCGAAAGTGAGGGGAACATGCTTAATTCTTATTGTTCTATTTTTAGAATAATCTTATGCTAAACGTAATGTTTATAGACAGGGCAAACCATTTAGCTCTAGCACCGTCGGGGATCCAAAATTTTATTATTGATTTCGAATAGATAAATGGAAACGTAACCGATCGTAACCAAAATCCAGACACGCTCCCTTGCCTATAAAATCTAATACGTAATCAACGTATTATTAAACTTAATTCCACTGTTGTCGAGGACGGGATAACAGTTCTATATGTGAGCCAAGCCTTAACGTTATAAGATAATTTTTCGATTTTCCCATCAACTTAATCTAAGTGAATCACAAAATGACTGGTAAGCAACATTAAAGATTCATTCCATTTATCTTTTTTCAATCTAATTTATTATTCATTCTTAACGTTATTTTATTAGGCTTCATCAAAAATGTTATTCCTAAGAGATATTTCTCCTTCTCCGTACTTCTGGCTGCGAAGGGATAAAAAGTGGGGGTGTACAAACAAATCGAAATCTGACAGTGTAATAACCATTTTTTAATTATTAAAATTATTAAAATAGATACTTATGTGTGAACTGACCCAAGAGACCTCTTCATTAGAAACATATCCGACAAAGGTAGCCAAACAAAAATCCAACAATTTAAGCCAAAAATCCGATAAAATTAGTCAAAATTACGACAACAACACTAGCGTCATGAAAAATCCGAAAACCTGATTAAAAG
>JAUKPT010002164.1:0-13714 GCA_032273505.1 Nanomia bijuga | reverse complement strand
TTTTGAATCAGAAATTAAATAGAAAATCTATTAGAGAATTTAATCACTTTTTATGCTCTTCACCCTCGAGATTTTTACGAGGAACGATTGTAAAAAATCTACTCATCGAATTTACCCGTGTTATACCTTAAGACACCATGACATGTCAAATTTTTACCACCTGGTTGAAATTGTCTTGGGAGGTTTTCGCCGGGTCAAAAAAAAGAATTTCACTGGGTCACATGAAACATGACTTCGGTATATTAATTTTCGGGGTATTTTTTACCGGGGTTTTCAACGGGTCGGGCTTGACCGGGTGTATTAAGATGGCTGGAACCCAACTAACTACTCTTTCATGCCATACTTTCGTTCTCAGTTCTATCAGATAAACCCTTTCAATTCAATTTTCACATTTTTTAAACGCCAACCCACCCATACTCTACATACCATATAATACCATAAATATTTCTTTCTTTCTTTCGATTTCAGAATGCATTTAAATGCTGGCATACCACAAAAACGCGCAAACCAACACTTCTCCTGTATTATATCAACATCGAGAAGTGATATGCTAAGAATTTCATCCCTTTTAATGATTCACTATTAAGAGATTATCACCAAAACTTTGTCTAATTTCGACTATTGATTGGTTAACCATTTCATCATAAAGATTCTGATTGGTTCATTTAAAAATGTCATAATTTGATGTTTTCTTTAATGCAAAAATGATGATACCATTTTGAAATGAACCAAACAGATTCTTGATGATGTAATATTGAACCAATTAATAGTCTAAATTAGACAAACTTTTGAGATGATTCACATTAACACAATGTATTTTCTCAGTGGTAATACCTCACCTCGTAATACCTCATAACCTATCGAAATGATGTCATCATCTTTTATATGTCCTATAGGATAAAAGTAAAAACTGACCAGTTATCTCGACCAAAACTACTTCAACTACCTGCTAGCAGCAGGACGTTATATTTTATGAGGTTTTCTATGTGCGGTCATGTGGAGTTTTTTTTAGGTCCAATATCGTTATGAAATTATTGAAATAGATGTACTCATTAAATGAGCGATGTTGTTATGAGATTTAACATTTCGTATTATTTATGTTTTTTAATGTTGTGTTATTATGTGTTTTGAACTAAGAAGGAGGAAATGTGTTTTTAAGTGATATATATTTTTTTTGAATGAATTTTTTTTTGGATATTTAAGTTGTTGAAAGTTTTTGATATCAAAAAAATTCTGTTTGTGTGATAATAATGGCGGCTTATAGCAACGTAGAGGTAGGCTTATACTTCTTACTTTGATATATATTTTTGTTTTGTTTTTGTTATATTTTTTGGCTTGTTTTGATAATGCATTGTTTGTTGTTAAATCGTATTGTCCTAGATCATCTCTGCTCTATAAATGTGTGTTTTAAGGGATTGTCGCCAAAGTATGGCTAATTCAATTGGCTAATTGGTTGGAAATTACATCGAAATTGGCGACAATCCTTAAATCAACTTAAGTTTAGAGGTATTTTATGATTTTATTAAGATTTTATTTGTCACACCTATCAATACTAGATACCGTGCGATCTGAGTTCAATACCCAGTTGCGCCAAAAAAAATCAATACTACTCTGAAATATTGAAGGCTAGTTAACATCAATTGAAGTGTGATACTACAACCGTTAGGCTGTAAGTACGTCGGTAGTCTGTTGGTACCTGACGAAACACTAGATTGAGCTATAGTTCGCGGATTAGCTATGCTATGCATGACTGTTCCATCCACCATAAGTGCTACCTTAACTTTTATGATTTGATTCTGTTTAAACTGGTCGATTTGAGTCTATCAATTGCCTTAGATATCTTTACGTTACGTTACGCATACCTTACGTTACTATACGCGTGTTCTACCTTACATTAACTTACGTCACCTTAGGCCCACGATCATATATTTTCTTACCTTTTCTTATATTACGCTCCGTTACGTCACTTTATTTTTGGGATTTTTGTAATTTTTTTCGGGTTTTTCGAATTTTTTTTCGGGAAATTGGATATCTTTTTGGAATTTGGGGAATTTTTTCGAGATTTTTTTCGGGATTTTTCCCCAAAGTGTCGAAGATTTTTTGACCTGTTTACACCTCGATGTTCGTTAGAACCAAAAGAAATATTGGAAAAATTGCGAAAAGTTTCGAAAAAAGTTTTTTTTTCTTCTTATCTTTCAATTTTGTATTTGTAGATAATTGTTTTATGGTCTTTTCAGCCCTGGCATGTGTGAGGGGCCTCCCGGTGGCTACCCCGGTGAAAATTTAATCTTTAAGCTTTTTTAACCCCGGTCACATTTTGGAGAAAACTATCAATTTCTTTTTTATACTTGACGCCGGTAACTATTTACTGATTGAATTAAAGAAATATCACCCGGTTAGAAATTCATCTACCCGGTCAAAACTGACGTCCAAACCAAAACCCGGGTGAACCTTTGGAGTCTACCGGGCACGGAGACAGGGAGTTTAAAACCATATTCTTGCTGGAATATCCATTCAACTTTGAATATGGAAGATTATCATCTGATTTTTTGTTTTGAACGTCTTGACTACAACTTAATATTACCAGTTATCATAATTTGGGATAAAACCTAGTTAAAGATGATTTATCTAAACATGAATTGGTCTACATTAATAATAATTTGAGGCAATTAGATAAAATTGTAGGATATTGAATAGTATATGTTATTCTAATTAATATTTTGTAATTTCTTGTTTTATCTTAACAATATTTTAAAATAATATGTCTAGGTTTTTTTGAAAATTTACTGATATGACTCAGGGATCACAGGAAGTACCAATTTCCCACAAAATTTATTCAACTAAATCAAATAACTTTTTAGATAATTGCTAATATTGGAACTTGAAACACTTCAGTATGCATGAAAGGCTTTTGTTTTCGTCCTCTATTGAATGTAAAACGTCGTATCCAACTATAGTTAAAAATAATCTCAATTGGCATTTTCTCAAAACACAATTCTCGTGTAGGGAATTCTACCAAGGGCTTGTTCGTAAATATGCTCGCTCAAAGTTTGATTAATTTTAACGCCCTGGGAGCATCTCAAAAGCTTCTTGGAAGTAGTCAACGTATTTACAATGAAATATAGGGTTTGGGGGTCTGGGGTAATGTTAGATAACTTTGATAAATCTTTTTTCTCGTCTGCGGAGGGTTAAAATATACATGCTGTAATATTCAACCAATCAATAGTCTAAACTTGGAAATGTTTTAATATGCCGTACGAACGATGATAGTTTCATTAAATCTATCATAACAATTTTGGAAGCTTTGCTTCTTCTAGTGTGCCAGTTTTGTATTTTTGATCAATTTCTAGGAACTGTAGCTTAAACCTTTTTAACTTGAACTACATTTGTAAGCCAGCTTTTATATTTCAGACATATTCATTTCTAAGAATGGAGCTTGAACTGAATAAAAACAAGTATCCCTCCCTTGGCAATCACCGATTTATGTTTGCTCTTACTTGAGTTAAGTTTAAAATAACATCTATAATAATAAGTTGTCTACAAGTTAATTTGTCAATTCATTGATTGGAAACTAATGTGTTTTATGTGAAAAAGAAGTGTGACATTTTAATATGGTTTACACTTATGATAAAACAGCAGTGCACAAGATCTTTACCTGCTTATCGAGGCAATATGGCTTATAAGTCCCACCTAGTGTTTCCTCAGCTATCAACAGCATACACAGTTTATCTTACATGGTATGGGTCGACCCGTTGGCATCTCCTAGCCATAGTTATTGTGGACTCGGCAAAAGCTTGAGTCGAGTGTATTTTATTGCATTGGTTTTATGTATTGACACTTGGCTTCTACCATACACCACGTCCCCTATCCAGTAGGTATCTTACGAAGGCGATGCTTAAGTTACATGGAAATGTGGTTGAAAGATGATATAACACTACGCGTTGGAACTTGATATTGGAAAGTCATTAATACTACAAAATGTGTATCCATTTACACAGTTGAAGGAGTAACTAAATGTAAGAGGTCATTACGCTCAAGGAATATTGAGCGATCAACACCAACAAATCTTACTTTCACTTCTCAGGAGTACCTTATTTGCATTCAGCTAAATAACTTTCATTTCTAATAAAAAAGCACATCTTGACTGTCAGTCCAGTCGAAAGCAGATTATCAAAAAACAAACATATCCTGACAGTCTTTCAAACCACACGACTACCAGTTATTGTTATAAAAACCTCGGTTTATAAAACATCGTTGTTTAGATCACTAATCTAAATAGGCTAATTTACTGAATTTTGAAGGTCTATGGTACAGTCTTTGAGTTTGGCTTGCTATAGTGTATCTGAGACTGAGAAACGATGAAAAAATAAGAACATCCAGCCACATCTGTTTGACTATCACTTCTAACACATCTTAACAGTCTAATTGTCTTTCAAAACACATCATTATCAGACAAATAGAAAAACAAGCTCAACGGTGATGATTAACATTTTCTTTTTGGTTCGAGATGAATATTCTTAACTTTTTAGCCAAATTTATGTCAATTTATTCTCAGTATGTTTTTAGTATGCACATCATGGACGAAGGTAATTAAGAATTTATGCCCTAGATTTTGGATTTTTTTAAAATTGTTATCCTTTTTTTACAAAATTTCTTTATTATGAATCAAAATCAAATTTTGGTTTGAGTATAATAACAAACAAAACGAGCTTATAAAATAAATTAATTCTTAGTGTAAATTCAAGATGGCGATATTCTTAGCATATGCTTAACTTTTTGTCAAATTTCATCTTGGATATTCTTATAAAAAATATTCTTATACGACTTTCACTTTTCTAACACATCTTTACAGTCTTTCGGAACAAAATACTGCCAGAGGAATGGAATAACAAGCTCAATGATGAACACAGTTTTTTTATAAGAAAAGTGTTTTTTTGGTTCAAGACGAATATTCTTAACTTTTTAACCAAATTCACCCTGATTTATTCTTAGTATGTTCTTAGTATGCACATCATGTAGGAATGTAATTAAGAATTTATGTCCAAGATTTTTGATTTTTGTTTAGTTTTTAGTCTTTTTTTACAAAATTTCTTTATTATGAATCAAATTTTGGTTTGAGTATAATAACAAACAAAAACGAACTTCCAGATGACGATATTCTTAGCATATGCTTAACTTTTTGTCAAATATCATCTTGGATTTTCTTAGAAATTCTTACAAAAAAAAAACGCGTACCAGACGAAAGGAATAACAAGCTTAATTATGATGAACAAATCAATTTAAAAACGTCATACTTTCATCCCAACCTTGTGTTCTTGTAATCTCGTATCAATTCTCTTTTAATAACTTTTTAATAGATCGTAATCACAACCAGCAGGTTGACAATACCTTGATGCTGTGACTATTCAATCTTTTTTGATGTGTACAGACTGTGTATGTGTGCGTATATGTATTTTTATATGCGTTGTAACATTTTAACTAGTGGTTTAGACGTGTGTGAGATACATACGAAAGTAGCCGTGTATTATCAAAAAGCTGAGTTAATCGTTTTGAGTTGGCTTGAATCTATATCAGCGTAAGTTATATTTTCTTTCTTTCAATCAATTAGGTATGTTTCATCTTGGATATTCTTTTACAAAGTATATTCTTTTAACAAAGCGTGTAGGTATGTTTTAAAGCATATAACTTGTTTAAAGATGCTAATAACTATTTTTTTTTCATTTAATGTTGCCAAGTATACCTGCATATATGATTTATAACATCAATTGAAGTGTGATAGTTAGGCTGTACGTCTGTCGGGTCAACCATGGGTCAACCCATGCTATATGAGGAAAATTTGGTAGTACCTGACGAAACACTTAAAGGCAGTGGTGAAACTACCGGTGGGGTAGTCGGTAAGAATCAAAAATCTCGTCGGTAAAATCTTTTAAAGCCACTTTAGTCGGTAGCTCAAATTCAAATTACCAATTAAATAATTGAAAAATAGTCTGTTTTACAGGCTCAGATCCCATTTACCGACCTAGCAATTTCAAATCACGCCTCATTCACTGTCATTATTCACTGAATAATGGGCAAAATCAGCTTGATTGTAACTTAAAATCCTTGTTACCGACCAGTTTGTTTTAGCACTATATAACACTGTTTTTGTTTACACTTCTTATTAAGATTAATGCGCTTAAAATGGCTGAAATGGCTGTTTTATACGATCTAGAATCAAAATTTTCTTCGCCGCCCAACCATGGTGGGCGGCAATTTTTTCTGTCGGTATTTTTTATAATTTACACCCTTCTTTTAATTTTGTTCTAGCTATTCCACTGACTAGAGCAATAGTCCGCGGATTAGCTATGCTATGCTGACTGTTCCATCCTAAGTGCACGCCTTACCTTACCTTACTTCATTTGCTAAATTGCTGGCGACGAATGCTTTTATAATTATTTATTATTTTATTTTTCACTGAGCCAATGCGTTGACATTATTTTGTCATGATCATTTTTTAATCGTCCTTGTTGTTTATGTTGTCGTCCTTGTTGTTGTGCAATATCTTCATTAGTTCATGATCGTAGGAGTCTGTTCGTACCAAAAAGGTCTTGATGGCAACATTCCAGATTTCAAAGATAA
Source organism: Nanomia bijuga (assembly GCA_032273505.1). Taxonomy (NCBI): domain Eukaryota; kingdom Metazoa; phylum Cnidaria; class Hydrozoa; order Siphonophorae; family Agalmatidae; genus Nanomia; species Nanomia bijuga. The sequence goes on along the minus strand of JAUKPT010002164.1, from coordinate 7,096 downwards.
CTTCTTCAGATAGATTCTTGTCGAAAACAAACAGCAAGGGGGAGGATAATTTCTTTATTCAGTTTCATGTATAGCGTTGTCTACATATTGTGGGCAGAATTGCTGTCTCCATTGGTTAAAAGTTACATCATCAAGTATCTAATGGGTAAAATGCAAATGTCACCATTTGCGATTTTAATAAAACCAAAATTGATGGATGCACCTGTATGTGAACCAATCAAATTCTTGATGACGAATTTCAACAAATTTCTTATTACACGTTTTATTTTATAACAATGCCTGAATGTTCAAACACAAAATTCAGTGAATTTAGATCAGTGATCAACAGAAGAAGAAAAACGTGTTATTGTAAACAATCCCCTAGCAACAAACAAATGAACAAACAAGTAGGTTCAAAAGAGCTTTGTAAGAGTACTCTGATGCTCCCACCCCTGTCAATGGAGTGTGAATAAAGACAGTACTGAACTGGGCATCACGATAACAACAGTGACTCATCGCTGTATGGAGACGTACGAAATGGAGGGGCAAGTCTCCATTTAAAAGTTATCCAAGTAAAGTCCTTTTCTGAGGACAATTTATCTATGACGAGATTAATTAGGCTAGAATCAGGCCGCACAAATTCAATCCGTATTATATAATAGGTTTTGTCTGTTAAAGGGGAGGGGGTAGTTAAAGTCATGTCTAATAAAAAAAAGCAAACTAGTACGGATTCGAGTTAAGACAATCTGTTTTTCCACAACGAGTAAATAAAAAAAGTAAAGAATCCTTATTTTTTTCCTTTGTTTTTGTCTGTTAATAACCAGGGGGTGGGGTGAAATCTAGACAGACCTGTTATAGATGACGGATTGAATTCATCGACCTCTCCTAGTACCAACAATTTTGAGGCTTAGATCTTCTAAAAATACATTACGACTTAAGTCGACCAAGGGGCCCGGAGCTGGCAGTGGAAAAAATTGGCCATGTAATACTTCAGTCTTTTAATTCGTTGGAGGATGAATGTGTGGTAAAATGTTATTAATATATACTATTTATATTATAGCCTTCTTTATGGTACCAAATCGTTATGCTTATTTTTCTTCACACAGTGTAAAATAAAAATGTTCTTGATTTTTTGCTTTTGTGTTGTTTAGGAACTTCTAGTGCCCGCCCTGATATTTTGGTCCACCTCCGGGCCTGAGTCGACCATAGGACCTTTGCATTGAGCCTAAAGTCGATTTTTCTCGTATTGATGGTAAGAAAAATGTAAGTCGGGCACTTAAAGTGCAAACTATAGAAAAAAGATTTTTTATATCATTATGATTTGATTATGATGTTAATAAAGCCCGAATTAACATAATATGACGCAAGCAGTTTCCATTCAAAACTCGATTTGATTTGAAGTTAATTATAATAAAATCTTTATGTTGATAAGCTTATAAGAAGGTTAAATACTATAATTCAAAAAGGTCTTATTATCAGATGAAAAAGGGACCTTTTATGTGTTCAACCTGTTATTGATACATTTAATTTGTAGTAATTGCTTGTAATTGATAATAAGACCGCTTAGCCAATTGCTTTTGAAATTGTAATCAATTATGACGTTGAGCTTATATACAAACAAATAAGCAAGACTTATTTTTTCTCCTAGTGTACATTTTCCTTTGAATCACATTCAAAATTTATATTTGTTTATACAGATGAATTAGCATATTTTTTGTCGTATATTCTCTCTCTCTCTCTCTCTCTCTCTCTCTCTCTCTGTTTCACGACAATAAAAAAGCTGGAAACGATTTTGTTGAACAAATAGCAGATGCAGGTGGTATTAGAAAAATATTCCGTTGAATTTTCTTCTTCTTCTTTTTCTTCTATTTAATCTTCGTCATATTCATTCGTTTTCTTCTTCTTTTTCACTTACACTTTTTATCACATAACGAAAATATTGTCATAAGAAAAATAAAAAAACACCACAAAACGATGTTTGTGATGGAAAGCTAGTTGATTTTCTTTAATTTGAAAAAGAAAGAAAGACGATCTTCTTCTTCTTCATTTTTACGAAAAAGTTTGCGGATTTTGTTGTTGTTGGTCTTGTCGATGAATAAGCTGGTAAGTGACTAATTCTTTTTGATAGTTTATCCACTTGATACATTGTTTTAAAAATGAATTTTTAATGGCTTTTTTTCTGTAGGTATTTCTACTGTTTTTATTCGATCTATTGCACGGCTCTTAGCGAGGACACATTAACTATCGTTAGGCAATGCCGACGGGTCGACCCATGCCATGTGAGTGAAATTGGGTAGTCAGTTGGTACCTGACGAAACACTATATGGGTCTTAAGTCCTGGGTTCGATTAGTCCGATAACGGCTTTGCAAGACTGATCCATCATAAGTGCATACCTTACCTTACCTGAATAGTGGATGAAATAGAATTACTGGACATGCTGTTTTTCTTGATACTATCAAAATATATAATAGTTTTTCCCATTTTGTAATCTTTTGATTTTCATACTTGACAAAAAAAGGAGAGATTACTTTCGCCAAATGATGATGGCTAATTCAATCTTTTGATTGCTTTGAAATTACTTCATCAAGATACTTGTTGGTTCACGTAGAAGCGTCTTTAACATTCTTGGTTTTAACAAGACATCAAATCGAGACATTTTAATATTTCGCAAATTTCAATCTCAATTATATCGGGACGTAGAATTCCAAACATTTTTCATCTACTTTTCATACCCAATCCAGCTATCTAATCCAAATTTAGAATTAAACATTTTAAAAATTCACTTTATACTGGAATGGACCAAAATGGAACAAAATCATGCTAATTAAGACTAATTAAGGTCGAAAGCTTCCTATTCACACCGATTACCGGTTATATTCATAATCAGCATACCTAAATTGACCAAAAAATCATTGGACCACATAGTTACCTGCAATGTTGGCACTCAGCTCACTGAGCCGCTGATCTATACCTAATCATTTCAAAATGGATTCCTGCAAGGATAAGATGGCACGAGAATATATATTAATCCAACCAGCCAACCAGCTACTTTTATTTTATTATTTCAGAATATGATTCCAATCTAAATGATAAGATTATTTGTCAAGAGAAAAATTTCTATCCACGTGAAAGAATTTGAAGTAATCTGTCTGGTAAGCTGGTTAACAGAGCTGAGGTAGTGAGATATATAATTTGATTTCACAATCTGTTTTTTTTATTATGACCAGGAAACTCGATTTGAGGCTCTCTACGAGCTTATTTTTTATTTAGCAGATTGCAGTTCTAACGTTAATTTATAACAAAAGCCTCAACATTAGGGGTCATCTCAAAACTTAGTCTAATTTATACTATTAATTGGATAAAAAATTACGTCATCAAGAATCTCATTGGTTTATATCAAAATGTCACAATTTGAAGTTTGATTGAAACTGAGAGTTTTGGTGAAATTGTTTCGTGAACTAATTAAATTCATATAATATTCAACTAAACCACCAGTCATTAGACAACGTTTTGAGATGACCCTATTTTGAGGTTTTTGTCAAGGTTTATTAGACTCGTGCTGAATCTATACAACAGACAGGTGGGTATTCCTGATCTCTTAACCTGCCCGGTGAATAATTCTGATTTTCTGACCTTACCAGTGGGTAATTCTGATCTCTTGACCTGCTCGGTGAAAAATTCTTATTTTCTGACCTTACCAGTGGGTTTGCAGCCACCTGGCAGCTGATACAGGATGTAAAACTAATGCCAAACATGCACTGATTATCTATTTTTATCACTTTGGTGATATCATGTTACTACGTCTTAGAAACCACTTTTCACCCACCATTATAACTATCACCTGTTACATCACTCAGGGTGGCAGAAAACCGGTGCGCGCGTGAGCGCAAGCTCGCACGAATTAATGATGTAAGAATATTCTTTTGAACGAAAAGAAAATTGCTTATTCCAGCAAGAGAAATCAAATATATGATATATTCTTCTCTATTTCTGTCGAATATAATTCTGTTTAATAATGCATGTCATATGGTGGCATCTTGTGTGGATGCATTTTGTTTTGTTTTCTGTAAATTTTTAGTTCTTAGCCTTTTTGTGCACATTCAAAATTTCCACATGTATCTAGCATACAGGTATCTATTTTCTAAAATTTGTTTACTTTTCTCGTGTGTATTTGTTTATATTGTTCTTTTTCATCGGTTTCTCTGTGTCAATGTATATATGGATTTAATGTTGGTAAGATACTAAGACACCACCTTCTCGACCATCACTTAATTGTCCACGTCAAAGCAAAACCAATTTTCTAGTTTTTCAACAATCTGTTATACATGCATTTAATGAAACGACATTTTTGACGACAATTGTTTAGTCATGGTAACGTCATTACGAGTGCATGTTGAGCATTTGTTAAATTTCATCGCACTGAATGCGAGATGTGACTCGAAGTAAATGTTTTTGATTCTAGACAGCATCGATACTGCATCGATTTGTTTCTGTGTTGTGTTGCTATTGTTTTTGATTTTTGAAAGAATATAGAAAGATAAATTAAGGGGTAAGTTGATGTATAAAAACCCTTTCATTTTTAATAATTTCTTTACGCAAAGTGCAGTTTGGTGGGAAAATATTTTCTACTATTCCTCACAACTTTCAGGGGACTACATGCTTTTTTTTATAAGAAAGAATATCCAAGATGAAATTTGACAATAAGTTAAGAATATGCTAAGGATATCGTCATTTACTCTCTAGATTTAAATCGATTTTTCCATAATTATACCGTTTTTTATGTTTTTTTACTACTTAATCCAAAATTTAGGGCATAATTTTTAATTACCTTTCTACATGATGGGTATACTAAGAATATGTAAGGAATAAATCAGGATGAATTTGGCCAAAAAGTTAAGAGTATTTATCTTGAACCCAAAACAAGACGTGTATTTGTTTCCTACATGTCGACATCGTTTTTTTTGTCGAAAACTAAATTTACGTATTAAATGGTGAAAAAGTTTTTTTTCACTAGATAAACCTTCATTTTTCCACCATTTGATAAATAGTTAGGGACCATCTCAGTTTGTCTCATTGAGCCGATTGATTGGTTGAATATTGATCATCAAGATTCTTTTTGGTTCATGTAGAAGTGCTTTTATCATTTTTGCTTTTATCAAAACATCAAATTGTGACATTAAACTAATAAGATTCTTGATGCTATAATTTCCAACCAATTAAACGGCTAAAATAGCCGAAATTTGGCGATAATTCCTTATTATTTTCCGTTATCGTTCATTTTGAACATGTCTTCAATGTCAATCAATTAATAAAATCAATCTTTTCTCTTTCACGTATATCTGCGTTTCGTGCTTATCTTTTCTCATATTGCACGGAAAGTCTTTCATAGTCCAGTCATCTGACAATTCTTATTGTCCGTATGTCATTTAGTGGAATATGACATTGTTTGATATTGATTGATGACGTCATTGTTTTGAAGAACACGTTACGCGTTTCATTTCTTAGCCTTAGTGGCGGATCTGGAGTGTATTCAATGTCTTTGTCTTTTTCATTTTTGATAAAAAGCAATTTATTTGGCATTTGTTTTTTGTTTAATACTAGGCCCTATAAATTGGGTTCAACAATGATTAATGGTTAATGGTTTGCACTTATGATAGAACAGCCATGCATAAGCTCTTTACGTGCTTATCGAAGCATGGCTTAAGTCCCACCTAGTGTTTCGTCAGTTACCAACTGACTACCCAATTCTCACATGGCATGGGTCAACCCGTCGGCATTGCCTAACGATAGTTACTATGCCCTCGCTAAGAGCTCGAGTCGAGTGCATTTTATTGCATCATTTTTAATGACACTCGCCTCTACCATCCGCGTCCCCCATCCAGTAAGTATCTCTCGACGACGATGCTTAACTTACATGAATGGAAGTGTGTTGAAAGATGACATACCACTACATTTCATTTATGTAGCTTAGACTTAGTCACTTAAATTTAGTAGGTATAATGTATAGAAGAGACATGATTGAAGTTTGAAATTTATTCCCCGAAAATCTAAAACGAGTGCTGAGAAACGAACGTAGCAAGTTTTAAAGCAACTGGGGGTTTTGGGGCTCTGTAAGCTCTGTAACCCCAATGTGGTACTGACAAAGGCCCGAGAAATTTTGAGATTTCAATACCTCTAAATGACCAGAAATAGCATTACGGAAGATTTTTCTATTCAAAAAATCTCTTCCTGAAAAATGTGCTAGAAGGTAGAGTGAGAAATGGATACACCGATAATGGAGTAGTATAGCAGTAGTATAGCAGTATTGTTTCTTCGGAAATCTCAAAGAAATCCTATCGTTCAAACAGAAAACTCGTACACCTTTTCATATTGCTTTACCCTTCGGATATGGGTGGATTCCTAAAATGTATGAAGGATTCTGAGAAAAGGATAAGCTTCTAAGCAGTATATGAATTTGAAATTTTCTATACGAAGCTTACTAAGACGCATCTACATTATAGCTATTGATAAGATCATTCAGTTCAACAAAACTGCGCCTAAAGGTTGTGCCTAAAGAATACAAGTTGGCACTTTTGAGAAATGATTGCCAAATGGAAATGACATTCTGTATGAAAAAAAACTGCTTTATTTCCATCCATGAATAATATTCAAGACTATGCCCCAGATCCCGGTCATATCTCTCAGCGCATGGTTTTATTAAGACGAGACAACCTCAATATAATTACCTACTTCTAAATATCCAAGAGGGACAAGAGGCAGTGGCGGATCTGGCCCAATTTATGAGTGTCTTCAGAATTGATACTTACCCAAAGATTTGGAAAAGTTTGAAAATTGAAGGTAAGCATGTTGCAATTATCACTTGTAATGATGTTTGGGTCTGCAACACTCCGGTCCAATCAATTTGCGCAAGCTTTTCAATCTCGAGTAAGGGGTGCAAACCCAAAAGAAATTTCTGACTGTTCCAAGGTGATACTCATCGTTCTTTATAAGTATGTCCTTTGAGAAGACATTGAGAAGACATTCAATTAAATGACATTTTTATATAGTACGTGACAAAGTTCAAGGGACATTCATAATTAATCGGCTCATTGCTCTTTATGCAAATTTTCTATCATG
>JAUKPT010002163.1:0-12740 GCA_032273505.1 Nanomia bijuga | reverse complement strand
TTATTAATTTTCGAAAAATTTTCGGACCCCCCCCCCCCCCCGTTCTTATTCCCCCGTTTATTAATTTTCCAGTTTCTTTGTTTTTGAGCTGAAGTGTAAATCAGGCTTAATCTATTTCGAACGTTCTAATTTCGTTTTCGAATGTTTTTATTCGAATTTACCCCTTGAAAATTAATGGAATTAGGTAAAAGTAAAGTTTCAATTGTTTTCAGCCCCCCCCCCCGTTTTTTCAGACCTCCCCGTTTATTATATTTTGCAAACATTTCGTACCCCCCCTTTTATTCAGACCCCCCTACTATTCAGGACCTTAGAGTATAATAATAAGGAGCGCCAAACTTAATTTTTTTGTTAGAGATTATCAAATATTTCAGATGTTATCAAAGATTATCTAAAAATTCTACCATGAGGTTACCAAAAATTTCTAATATTACTAAAGATTACCAGGTATTACCAAAGATTACCAGGGAATACCAAGGATTACTATGTAATTAACAGGGATTACGAGAAACATTGGGATTACAATGAAATCACCGCGGGATTACCCTTAGATTACCATGGGAGTACTAGAGATTACCATCATTGCCACCTTTATGTTTTTTAAAATCTATTTTAGGTGTTAATGGACGATATGAAAGAAAAGTACAAACAATTAGAACTCGAAAATGTAGACTTGATGAAAAATATCGAAAAGATGAAGATCAGTGTGGAAGCAGAAGAAAAAGAGAAAGAAGCAGACTGTCTACTTGATGAACTGAAGAAAAGTTTAGGGAAAGAAAGAAGAACTTCAAAATCATTTTCACTGCAAGAGCTTCGTTGTGGTAAAGACATGGACTATAATAGTTTTATGAACAATAATTGCATTAATAGTATAATGAACAATAGTGTCAACAGCATGAATAGCATGAACAGTATTAATAATATGAATGGCTTAACTTGTATAAATAGTATAAATGGGAATATTAACAATCATATTAACAGTAGTATTAACAGCAGTATTAACAGCAGTATTAACAGCATGAATAGCATCAATAGCATCAATAACATTAATAACATTAATTATATAAATGGCTTAACAGGTATAAATAATAACAATGGCAATAGTAACAATCATATTAATATGGAGCTGAAGAAAGATCCTTGGGATATCAAACTCCCTCATGCTATCCAAGCACGGTTAAACCAAATCGCGTTTGACAAAAGAAGTTTTAACAAAGGCACGAAATCTTTCACAATGACTAAAGTCGATTCGATGACGAGTATCGATAAAATTCGCGAAGAAATACGAAAAGAACGCGCGAAATGTCGAAGCATCGTCGAAGATTCAGTCACAACAATCGAAAAAATAAAAGCGAAATTAGAATTAGAGCGACTCAAGAACCGCCGCATAATCGAACGTAAAATCACGCGCATTGCTGAACTCGAGCGCAAAGCTGACGATGCAGTAAATCTTGCGCAAGAATTAAAATTTGAAAACGAACGTAACAAGGAAGAAGTGAGACGATGTAAAGAAGAGTTGACACTTTTCAAAACACAAAAGCACGTAAACAAAGAAGATTATTTGAAGTATAAAAAGTTTTACTTGGACCGGTTTGTGGCTTACAATTGGATTATTTTAGACTTGACGAACTTGGAAAAGTTGTTACCACAGAAGCGCTTATGTTTTCCAAGGTATAAAATCGAACGAAATATCATAAGACGTGTAAAGAAATTAGTAAGCGATGGAATGGCTATATCGTAGCACGACGAGGAGACTGAAAGTTGAAAACGCCTTTCCTGGGTGGATCCAATACCTATTTTGTATGGTTACTTGGTTTTGAAAAAGCGTGCAGATTTGGTGATTCGCCATGGCGATATGTCATTAGTGTCGCAGCTAAATCTGCCATGTTGGTGATCTTTAGAAAAGAAATATGAATTTCACGCTTAAAATTGCACGCTTTTTAAAAACCTCGGAACACAGAATGAATTGCGAGATTATATTCATAGCAAAAGTTTTCCGAAAATACTAGCATGTCAATCATTATAAAGACTGGACTAAATAATGTAATTAATTTATAATCATAGATATTTATTGATGGTGAGTAGTCCAACACGCTGAGGATAATTGGTCCTATTTTTAAAAGCAAAGTGTCTTATTTTCCGTTCAATCCCTTTTCGCTGGAACCTAGAACAACATGTACTTTTTTGGGGATAATCCTTCTCTTCTCCGTTTCTTGACGTAATATTTTAAACGGTTCCGAATTCAGCATTACGTCGCAAGCTTTATCAAAACCCAAAACTATAACATTAGATTTCATTTACTATGGTATAATTTCGATATCATTTTCTGAAAATTTTACAAATTTCAAATGCATAATAGATTTCACGTCACTGTCATCTTTACTCAACTGCTTGTTGAAATTCTCTTTTCTCTCCTCTTCATCTTTATCAACTTTGACACCGGCACTTCCTTCATCGTATGTGTTTGCTTTCTTCAATATGCCGCGCTTTCTGTTTGCCACGTTGAGACGATTTACCGACGTCGTCAATGATGACGACGCACAGCATAAAACGTCACTTGATTGGTTAATAATGCCGTCGTTGATTATGCCGTCGTTAATAATGCCGTCGTTAATAATGCCGCTACACGATTCGTTGATTTCTGTTAATAAGCCCTCTTTGTCTCCTGCACTTTCCATGTTAACTTCACAAAAAAGTTGTTTCGAGATTTCTGGACTACTTTTCCAAAGTTCTTACATTAATAAAATAACTTCAACGTTTTCTTTTTATTAAGACAAAAAACTCGCTGAATGAATCTAGGTCGCACACAGTTCCAAAAACATTAATCTAAAATTTACTTTATTTTGTAAATATTTGTCTCGTTGCCATGATGGTAATCTCAATATCGTGTCTTACATACCAAAGAAACGTTTGAAAATCTTGCCCTAAACGTATATGATTTTCTTTGATAGTAGGTTGTATTGCTCTTGTCTAATCAATAATTGATACGTCCAAAACCATTATACACCTCAAATTAAAATGATTGGTTTGTTTACCTCCCTTTCTGTTATTCTGATGTATACTTTTTATTAAAACGTTCAACGAAAATTCCTAGAAAAAAATTGCAATATTGCCTGCAGTACACTTTTTTTTAAATCAGCAATTTAGTAAACGTTATATATCGAGGAATCACAGAATCACGAGAAAAACAAAACAAAGGTGCGACTCTCCTGCTCGATAAGATTCAAAATGCGCTTAGTTCGTAAATATTTTCTTTCTGTGAAATACTCTTTCTTTATAAGTGAAATATGATGAAAATGGTGCCAAGGGTAGGTGTAATTCAAGAATAAATTGAGACTAGATTGTAGTCAAGTAAACTCGCAAACAGAATCATAAAAAAACGAAAATCTGTTCAGGTCGTTAGAAAACGTAAAGAAAGAGCATATCCCGTCACATCAACAACAATATAAACTCAAAATCGTGTCTCCCATTTCACATGAACTCATGAATGATTTAAAGATTGAAATCGTACTTATCAAACGTAGTTCTGAACCTTCATAAAAACAAAAACTTTAGATTTATCAAGAAGTGAGTCAAAAGAAAGTCTTCTTATTCATGGTTCCAGTGTTTGAAAAAAGAACGTACAATTTTGCTGATTCACCATGGTGATATGTCATTTAGTACAATTTTGTTTGATGGTATGTCATTGTTACCGCAGCTAAAATCTGCCATACTGGCGATCGTTTTAAAAGAATCATAAGTTGCATGTTTGAAATTGAACGCATTCCAAAAACCTCAGAACACAGATTATATTCTCTTTTTTTTTATTAATAAAGCAAACCTCCTTCTATCATAGTATTTCATCTCTCTTAAGTCTAATACTGGTATGAATATGTTCATGTCCCAAAAAGAACAGAAAGAAACGAAAACCACATACACACTAATATGCTTAGAAACCCAATTTGTCTCGCTTTGTCTTGTATAAGCAAGTGCTATGTTTTAAGAAGAACTTCTTAGTGATAAGAACGTTGGAATTGTGTATTGAGAAGCAACGGTAAATATTTTGGCCAACAGCGCCCCCGCCCCTCCCCCCCCCCGCACCCTAAAACAGGAAAGAAAAATAGCAAAACAGGGAAATGGTGGGGGGAAGAAATAAGAATTTTTGGCCAAAATATTTACCGTTGTTAAGAAGAAGAACAACGCAAGAAATAAACATTCAAATCAGAGCGGGCTTTATGGAGGCAAAAAATTAAAAATCCTTAAAATATCGTGGTTAGTATTCATTTAGTTTCTATAATATGTATCTCGACCAAAATAAATAATTTTTCCATGTGATCGCTAAAAAGAAAAGTGCAAGCCCTTTAAAGAAAATATATCGATTTTTGAAATTCAGAAATCTTTATCATTTTTTCTTGTTTTTAGTATAGATATATAGCCCTCAATTCTGTGAACATTTTACAAAAAACCGCATGTGTAGAAAACCTTTTGTTCTCAAGATAATGACGAAATAGGCAAGGAAAGGTGCATTGCAACATCTTTCAAAGTGGCTGCAAAGATTTCTGAATTTCAAAAATCAACATATTTTCTTTAAAAGGGCTTTCACTTTTGTTTTTTGCGATCACATGAAAAAAATGTTTGTTTTGGTCGAGATACATGTTATAGAAACTAAATAAATACTTACCAAAATTTTTTAATTTTTTAGCTCATACAACCCACTCCTAATTCAAATCGCAGATAAAAAAGAATTTATATGAAGAAAAAAACACTTTTCAACAATGAGAATCACAGAGACAAAAATTTCGTAAAAATCACGAATCAAATGTTCATTTCTTTTTTCATCACTGTAAAACATTCGTGATGAAATAAGAAAATTGAAAGAAACCCCTGCTCAACAAAACAAAATCAACAAAAAAAACGACAACTGAAATAAAATGCAATTATAATATCAAGTTCACTGTTTTTTTTTATTCACATCTGCGTCTTAAAAATAAAATTTGAAAAAATTCAAGAACTTTACAATGTCTTGTGAATTCTTAAACATAGTTATGAATTTTTTTTATTTTTTAGGGAATAGAAAAAAGTATTGTACCGCGAAAGAAGAACAAGAACTACGACCAACAATAACAGTGTAATCAAAAAACAGCATGATAGAGGTATTGAAAGGAAAAAAATAAAAAAGAGGTATGCCCTGAATGCTTCAAGGAACGCTTTACATGTATAGTTTGATAAAATAAGAGATAAGAGTCCATAATTATTCAATAAAGAGGAAAGACAAACTCAATAGTGGGCTGCGTTAAGAAACAGTTCGAAAATGCAATCAACTTCGCAGTTCCCTGTGAACATACGAACTACAGAAGTTTATAGAGAGGTGTTATAGAGTATGGAAAATAAGGTCTTGTATATGAAGATGAAGATGATAAAAGATGATAAAAGACAAGATGGTTTTATGATGTTACCTCTAATAGATAAGAACTATACAAGAACCATTCTCCTGGTGAAATTAGACGACCTTAGGCCTTATCGCCATATTTTGGCTATTTTAATCATTTGATTGGTTAGAAATTAAATCATCAAGTAGCTGATTGGGTGAATTAAAAATGTACGATTTAAATGGTTAGATAAAATAAAAAAATGAAGAGAATATTTGCAAAAGAACCAGTTAGGATCTTAATGATGTAATCACAAACCAATCAACGATCTGTATCAGCCATTATTTGGCGACTATACCTTATCAAGTCCATACTTCTACAATTCTGTTGGTTCTGTTGTACATTTTTGATAAACTGTCCTCAACAGGCCATCTGCTATGTCTTTCGTTGAGCACAGAACACAGCTACAGGGGCGACGACACGATTTTTTCCTGGGAGGGCCCGGCTTTCATGGGGTCTTTTTTATTAGAGCAAGGGCCACACATGAATATTTTTTTTATTGATTTGGAGGGGCCTGAAATCGATTTTGGCAAAATAGTGGGGGGGCCTCGGCCCCATCGGCTCCCCCGGTGTCGTCGCCCCTGTATAAACTAGAGAAACTTTTTAGATGATTCCTAAACTCTATTACTGCTTAAGTAGTGAAGTTCTAGTAAGTTAGATGTGTCATCCAATCTGCACGTTAATAAGCTTATCAACAAGCTTAATGTCACAAAGAATGATATCTCTCTTGATCACAAATGAGTCAAGGAACCGATTGTTTGCTTGTTTATTTGTTTATATTATGATTCAACTTGTTTTTAACATTAGTTACATCATTTTTTAAATAGTCTTTTCTAGAGATTTTTCATTTAAGATATCAACCTCAAACTTGTATGCCAGGTTACTAATGGTAACTAATAAACGAAGGGGGTTGGAATGGCTTGGTTGGATATCAGAAAGTAATTTCCTGTGGGGGGGGGTGTTGAAAACAATATTGAATAAATGAATTAGCTGCCAAAATTCATAAGCAGGGGGATAAGAATGTCCTAATTGTGAAAAGGGGAAAGAGAGACCAGTAAATATCTCCATGCTGAGGTAAGCAATGCAGACACAAGATAGGGCAGAGACTAATATAAATTTTGATGGTTTTTCATTACATACCAACTTGTAACTGACTACACAATTTCCAAAAAGTCTGCTTAACTGTGCACTGATTTTTAATGTGTTGATTTTTTATAACAAGTGGTTAATTATTTTGATAACCTGTCATTCATCCATCCAACCTGAAATTAATGATGGATGACCTCCAGTTAAATTTAACCAATCTGATTAACTTCGTTGAGCTATTCTCTTTTAACCCTATCCAGCTGTATCCAGCCCTATCCAGTTAATTGCAAAATATTTTTATTTGTATTACTTTAAAGGGATAAGTTTTTGCGAATTTTGTGGCATAAAATATCAAATAGCACATAAAGATGGTCAAAAAGTAAAGAAAAAACATCTTCAAGATTGAATTTAGCTGATTTTGCTGCTATATTTCCAGCAAAATTAAATTTTTAATACTGTGTTGATTTTTTATAAGTGTTTAATTATTTCGACAACCTGTCATTCATCCATCTACCCTGAAATTAATGAGAAAATAGGAAAAAAGATCCTGCTAGTTCAAATAAAGATTCTCAAATTTCTAAAGTTACTTAAGATAAATACAGAGTAAAAAATCTCAAGAATTTGCTTATTGTGTTCAATGACTCAGAGTCTATTCACCATCTTTCACTGCACCTATTAGTAGCTAGTCTTCGAAGAGGGTGGTTGCATCCTGGATTTTCCCCTGCTCCCCCCCCCTCCAAGGAGTTTCTCTCTCTAATTATCACATTTTGGTTAAATGTAAGTTTTTACTTTTCAAGATTTCAACCAATCATATATTTTTGCCCTCAACTAGCTGTCTGAGTAAAAGAATTCTCAAAACGCCACTGCTCAGGAAAACAGAGGAAATGAAAAATCAACTAGTAACAGTTGCAAATTGTAAACGATGTTCCTTCTCATTGACTGCTGTGCCAGGTCAAACTGATTCAGAAATGCACTGCATTTATGCAAAGAAGTGCATACACTATAGTGTGCATGTGGAATAGCACATTTCTGTAAGTGTAGAAAAAACAATAAGTGTGCATTGTTTTGTTGTTTTATCATGTAAATCAAAACATTTATCTTAAAGCGTATATTGAAATATTGGATGGAAAAGTTTTGTTTTGATATGTGTCAAAAAGAAAGAAAAATATCATGTGTAGAAAAACAATTATGTTTTTGTTAGAAATTTGAAGCTATCTAAAGAGTAGGAGGTTTGCGAAGGGGTTAACTCAACATACTTAAAGTTTGAATTTTTGAACCCCCATCCTCACCCTTGGGAACAAATGTTAAGGGAAAAAACTATTAAGAATATACAATGACAGGTTGGGTTGTTTCTTTTTTTACAAATATGGCTGTAACCAGTGGTAACTGGTGAAAGTGGTAACCAGTGGTTTTACTTGTTGATTTGATCGAAGGAAATGGTAGGAAAAACTTATTTATTATTAAGCCCCCCACACACACGCACACGTGCACGCACACATACACATATATTAACATATATTTTGTGATCAGCAGCAAGTTTCACTTTCTGTCTGTCTTGGTTCTAATTTTGTTTTTTCACCAACCAACTATAATTCAAGAAGTAGTGACCATGTAAACAGTGTATAGGATGGCCTCCAGTTAAATTTAACCAATTTGATTAACTTGGTTGAGCTATTCTCTTTTAACCCTATCCAGCTGTATCCAGCCCTATCCAGTTAATTGCAAAATCTTTTTATTTGTATTTCTTTAAAGGGATAAGTTTTTGTGAATTTTGCGGCAGCAAATATCAAAAATAGCACATAAAGATGGGCAAAAAGTAAAGAAAAAACATCTTCAAGATTGAATTTAGCTGATTTTGCTGCTATATTTCGAGCAAAATTAAATCCATCCTATCTAATCCCATGAAAATTTTAAGTACCATTTTTATTAAACAAAGAATAACAAATTAAAAAATGGGGAAAAAGAAGCATTTTAGCTCATGAACATGCTAAATATATTTTTTTTAGGAACAGATTTCATTGGCGGGAAGTTAAAGTTTTTCCAGCAGAATTTTTTTCTGTTATCAGATTTCCTTTATAAAGATATCTGTATAGTACTACGTCTGATTACCTAACATTCTTCTTATATATATATATTTATTTTATATAATTATGATTAAATTTCTTCATTACAAGGAAGTTGGTGATGATGCTACAAAATGGTTCATTCGAGGCTGTGTGAGAACAGTGTCATTGATAGTGTGAGAATGTACACATACAAGATGTTCTTTTGAACTGTAAATATTGTTCATCTTCTACCCTTCAACTGTACTTTGATCTCTGTAACAAGTGGTCTTTAGCATTTGTAGTTATATTTCCTTCTAATTAATTATTGATGTATAAAAGGGTTTCTCAGTTAGTTCTCAATGGTATTTTTGATCCAACCCAGTGCTCTTGTTGTGTGTGGTTCGTTTGTAGTAGATCAGTTGTTCGTTGCCATCACTGTGTTTTTGTAATAAACTCTCCCTCTTCATGCTGCTGCATAAAGCAATTAAAATCAATGAATTGTATGTTTAGTCCTCAACAGGTGAAAGGTTTTATGGTTAGGGATTATTGTCTACAAATTATAGTTGCCGTTTGATAGGTTGAAACTTACATCATCAAAATTCTTATTGGATGATATCAAAATGCCATCATTTACAGTGCGTCCACAAAAAAAGTATCTACTCAAAAACGAATTGTTAGTTGTAGTTCAAATCAAAATATCAAAAATGATAAATAACTTTCAATATATAAAAACATGCACGCTTTTGCACGCTTTAGAGTAACAAATATGCATGATTACTGTATTTGTTATGATTACTTACTTTCCTTTAAAAAACGTGCTTTGTATAATAAAATTAACTTAACAACATCTAATAATATAAAAATTGTAATGTTGTTAAAACTAAAACTCATGATAAAATCGTAAGTGAACCAATTAAAATTTTCAACATGTATTTTCAATAATGAAATTTTTTACCTTATAATTTGCAGACAAACCATTAGGTGAGGTCAAATTATAAGAAATTGAAAAAGAGATAACTTGCTTTAAGCATTTTGATCAAATTTGTGTCTGTTGATATATTCTTTTCCTGGATGGTATTACAATTATTTTTGATTAATCGTTGATTTGGGGTTATAGAGCGAGTGCTAAAAAGGGGGATGTGAACAGACTTAAATAAATATCAAAGGAAGGTAATGTTTTTGGAGAAATGTTGAGTCAAAATTGCTTAAAATCTTAACCTAATAACTGAAATTGGCGAAATTATGCTAAATCAGCAGTTTCTGAAACTTTAAACATAATAATTCCTGATTATTTGATCAAAGTATGGCATTCCATACCATTTTTTTCAATAACTTTTCATGCCCGATCCTGTCATTTTATTCATTATTTAGAATGATCAGAAAGTACCTTTATCCTCGGACCAACCCCATTTACCAAGTTTTTTCTGTTAATATAGACCCTAAGGAACACAAAAATCAGTGGCATTAATGGCTCTCTCTGGTGGCACAAACCTCAAAATACAGCTGGTCTAAATAGGGAAGAAATTTTAGTGGAAACACGTCATGTCTGCAAAAGTTGGGGTATCTCTTTTTTGAGCTTAGAAATTTTTCAATGATTCTTGAAATTAAATTCCGCAAATTTCTTCCCTCAAGGTAACTGAAAATAGCAATCTATTTTTAAATCATTCATGTGCACACTACATTTTCAATATAAAAGCTATAATAGTATCATTTTATGGTTGTGCTGCCTTATAGATGAACAAGGCCAAAAATGGGGGTTTGAATTGGGAAAAGACAAAATAAAGCTTACCATCCCTTCGGTTATCAGGGGCGCATGCATGCCAGAATTTTTCATATGGTCATTTTTTCAATAAATTGGTTGAACTAAATATAGAACAGTCATTAAACCAACCCTGGGTTTGTCTTCAAATTTCCTCTTTGATTAGTTGGAAATTATTTCATCAAGATTCTGATTGGTTCAATACAAAATGTCATCAACTAATGTTTTGTCAAAACTAAAATTCATGATAAAACTCTTCAATTGAACCAATCAAAATCTTAATGTGATTATCAATCAATCAAATGATAGATAATTTATTGTTTCATTATTTGGAATGTTATATAGTTAGTGTGTTAAATAACCTAATCAGTTATTTCTCTTAATTCTTATAGGAATATGTGAACTAGAACAAATTTAATGGCAGGAGTTGAAGTACTATATAAGAATTTCGGTATTCTTGCCGACGCGGGTGAGAAAGCCGGAGAATGTCTCGACGCGTATCAATCATTTCTCGATGCAACCAAAGCAACTTTACCTGAAAAGAAACTAGCATGTCAATTCATTCCACGATTCTTTCACCTCTTTCCAACATTAGCAGAAGGAGCTATCGATGCACAATTAGACCTATGTGAAGAGGAAGAGACTCCACTACGAAGACAAGCTATTAAATCGTTACCAGACTTCTGTAAGGACAGTAAAGAACATATACCACGAATCACAGATATTTTAACACAGCTATTACAACAAGAAGATGCAGCTGAAGTTTCCATTGTACGCAACGGTTTAGAATTGTTAATTGAGAAAGATGCTGAAGCTGCTTTAGGGGGTATCTTTTCTCAGATTCTTTTAGGAGATGATTTGGTGCGTGAAAAAGCAATACAGTTTTTGACACATGTTGCTACCACTGGTAAGCATTTTGGATTTAATTTTTCACATTTCTAGAATAAGTTACTGAGTACATATTTTCTATATTTTTTGAAAGTTATATTTTAATTACTTGCAAGTGCAGTGGCATCACTAAAAGATGAAAAGTGGGGTGGGGTAAAGAAATTAAAATCTGACAGTAGCAAAGAACTTATTTCTCATTGTGTAATTGGAAACATTATATCTTACAACATTAGCCGAAAAGCAGACAAAACTAGCCTAAAAGCTGACATAAGCTAAAAAGCTGACAGCTTGAAAAGAGTAGGATGTAACACTAACACAAGTTGAAAGAAAACTATTTTGTGTGAATGATAATGGGGTAAAAGTGTCTGAATAGATGTTTTTATCCAAAAATATTCTCAAATTAAAAAAGGGCATTTTTGATTTTTGTTATTAAACAAAAATGCATGAATCCTTTCATCTGAATTTCTGGATCAAATGACAGTTTTTCACAAGAGAATCAATATGAAATTTCGATAGTTTTAGATTGTTTGCTGTAATTAGTCAGGTCGGTTTTGTACAAATTTAGGGTCACATGTGCCTTTTTTGTTAAAATTGTTTTATCTGTTTAATGCGCAAGTTAAGATGATTACTAACATAATAATTTCGTGTGGATTTTTTTAACCAATTTTCAATAAATTTAGGTAATTATTAGCCTGATTTTGGTCCATTTTGGTCCATTCCAATGTTAAGTACATTTTCAAAATGTTTAATTCTAAATTCAGATTAGATAGCTGGATTGGGCAAGAAAAGTAGAATAAAATGTTATGGTTTTTTATGTTATCTGGAGTTTTCAAAAAAACTGCTGTGCAAATTTTGCCAATTTCAATCACAATTATCACGCGAAGTAGGAATCCAAACATAGCAAAACATATAGAATTAAACATTAAAACATTAAAAATGTACTTTATATTGGAATAGGTTTCAGATGTTCAAAGTTGGAATTATTTCCCAAGATAGCTCAATTGCATTATTTTTGCGGATTTTAGAGAGGAGGGAGGGTTCGGCCCAATAAAAAGCTCAAAAAAGCCCAATCCAAATAGGGTTAAGTTTTTTTTATGTAACATGCCTTGGTATTTATATTGGCAAGTAACTCGATTTTTGAAGAGATTGTGTGGTTAGAGCGTCCATAAAATGAGATTTAATAAATGGACATATTCAAACAAAAAATGCAATTTGTGACATCTCATTTTTCTTCAAAATCAACTTTTTTGAATTTCTCCTTTAAAAAGGTAGTTATGACATTAAAATTGTTAGTTTTTGTTCAGAAATTGATAGTATGTAACAGGAAATCCTTTAAAAAACAAAAAATATCGTTGGTTTTCAGGATATGATACAAAGTAACATTTTGTTACTTAAGTATCATTAAACTGTAAAAGAGGCCAATTCTTATGATAACAGTTACAATTTCTGTTAGAACTATGGTTTGGGAAACCACTTGTAGTTTCTTTACAATAGAGAGATAGCAGTAACGCAAATATATGATATTTTGTAACAAGACCCCAAAACTGAAGAAAAAGA
>JAUKPT010002162.1:0-13714 GCA_032273505.1 Nanomia bijuga | reverse complement strand
AAAATCATCATAATTTCTTAGTTCTAGCATCTTTCGTCTGTTGAGATTTAGTCAATTTATATGTCAACTATTTTTTTTCTTTCTCTTTTTGTATTTATTTTTATATCTAATAAAAAAAACTATTCTGATTCTAATTCTGGTTTTATCCTTTTGATACTCAACTAAATATCAAATAGTGTCATTTTAGGTTGATCCAAAAGAACAAAGGATCCAATCAGATTGTGTCCGCGTCATGACATAATTTGTTGTTTTTGTTTTTTTTCTTATACTTTTCTATTGCTTTGAGACATGTTATGTTCTAGTGAATACTGAAGATAAAGCTGGTGATTTCGACAAATCCAGCAGCTTTGCTCTGTTGAGCTGGAAATCAGAAATATTCATAGATTGGCCGTTTCGTTGTGATGATAGTGTAATACAGTGAGTCATATAACTGATATATTGGACCTTAGGAATAATCCTTAAAAAGACTGAACATGTTATTTATTAACCCACTGCCTGAGTAAATTGCAAATTTGTTGTGATACCCTGATACCAAAAGCCAAATCCTAACCCACTTACCATAGTGGCAGGATCAAGAAGAACTGACAAAATATAACTATCAGAGCATAAGTGAACATGATTTTTGAGATTAAACCTTTTGTCGTGATTCAGGCGAAATCCAATATTTGGTTGCCCAAGATGATGCAAACCTTGACATGTAAAACGAAATCATCCAGTAAAGAATAAAGAAGGTCCCCTTTCCCCAGAGTGGACCAAAAGAATTTTTTAAATAATTCGACAAAATTCAACAAAAATCGACAAAAAGGTTTTCGAATTTTTTCACCGTCACTGAATAATGTTGCGGTCCACTCTTGGGGGATAGGAATGGATCTTAAAAATAATCATCTAAATATAAGTATTACCTGAAATCATGACCATTTTCACTTTACATAATTGCGCTAACAACATTCCCACTGATGGTAACTCCTTCAATGCATTTTTAATGCCCTTAATAAAAAAGAGGTATTAAAAATTGATGCATTTTCGACTAGTACTACTATTATAGGCCCCCCTCCCCATTAGCAACTTCAACAAAACTCAACATTTCTCGACAATTATGAACATGTTGCAGCCATTAAAAAGATGAACATTTTCAAATGCTCAACATTTCGCAACTTTTCTAGACATCTGCAAAAAAAATTGAGTTGATTTCATATTTTCATATCTTTATCAACAATTTCTGTGAAATCTGTCACACAGAAATGTGATGGTGAGAGAGAGGAAACATTATCATTATGGAAGACAATTGTTTTAAATAATAAAATACAAAACATGATAATCAATATTTTGAACTTTTGTCATAGATTCCATCATTTTCTGTCAATATTATCAATATCTTTTTCAGTCTTTTTCGTTTAAAATTCTGTATTTCTGACAATAATCCCTCAAAATTTGTTGGTTAGAATCTGATGAAGAAATATGGGAAGCACAGAGCATTGATCAAAATTCTACAAAATTCAACGAAATTTGGCAAAATTTAACATTATTACACTGGGAATGAGAGAGGGATGATGAGAAAATAATTTTCAAGGTTAGGAAAAAGCAAAAAAAAAAGAAAAGATAAATTACAAATTTGATCAACCAATGATCTAATGATGCAAGATATTTTGAAAGTGAAGCTTCTTTTTCTAAGAATTCATCAAGAAGATTGAGTTGAGATGAAGTAAAAGCAGCACTGAACGATTCATGTTTTTCTCTTTCGAGCCATCCTTTAGCACAAAGCAACCATGTTTTGTTTTGAAGCTCATCTGGTTCTAGCATGGTCTAAAACTAGAAATTGGTGAAATAGTGAAATTTTAGAGATAAAAAAGAAGGAGCATCACGATCATTAAAAAAGCTTTAATGAGTAAATGCTAAAAATCTCAACCAGATAGAAAAAACAAAAATTGCACATCGTTTTACTGTATAGAAGTTAGTAACAAAACATAAACTTATGTGAATGAGATCTTAATATGAAAAAAAGTGAAATTACACAGCGAAACTCTATCTTCCCTACGTTAATCGAAAAAATAAGGTAATCTCAAGTCTTAAGATCTAAATTGTCAAGAAAACCAGACTCAAAAAGAATTGCCCTTTAAAAATAATTTTGGATATAGATATAGATATATTACCCTTGTAATAAGGGTTATGATTGAAAGAAATGTCAGCATATGCCCTTTTTGTCTTGTAACAACTTTGTGATGAATATAACGTTGTATACAACACTAAGGAACTCAAATAGTCAAATTTATCAGGCATAAAAAACAATTGGAACAGTGTTAACCAAGGGACACAGTTAGTACATGAGACTTAATGTACTAACTGATTTTCAAGAGCGTCTTGTAACATAGCAACTGCAGATTGAGTCGAAGAATATTTTTGGTGATGAAAGAACCTATTTCTTTATTTTATCAAAAACACCCCTTTCTTTTCATGCAGTAACAGATGGGACAGAATTTGTAAACAGCATTTTAACAGTTCTATACAAAAAATGAAATCAAAATTAATGATTAAAGCAGATAAAATTAGTTCACAGTTTGAATAAATACTACAAAATTAGTATAATTTAATCAAGTATCATTGTAAGCATGATTTATTTCCTTAACCGATAGGAATCTTCCAATGAAAACTATGAAAATTGAATTAAATGAAAAAGACAACAATAATCTGAAGAATAAGTAAACTGAAGCTCGTGCAATAGAGAAAATGTTTGCGTCTTGTAGCAATTATGTGCCATGCAGTTGAAGGTGACGTGAGAAATGAATTGTCATGCCACTGGGAATCTTAGGCTAATAAAACTGTGTTATGCATGGGCCCCCACACTAAGATACTAAGATATTAATTGAGAATAAAAGTAGGTATATGATGAAATATTTTGAAATTTATCACCTTTTATAATTGATAGAAAAATTAAAGACAATTTTTGAAAAGATATAATTTGTACACTGATTACATACATATGTGCCATATTGATTTGTATTTCAAATACTGATATGCTGTCAACAAAAATTTAATTTAGAAATCTATTCATCTGGTAAACATTTTCAATGTTCAAATAATCTGTTCTCCCTCTTGAAAATCCTTACAAAATTCAAATAACACTAATATGTCAACTGCTTTTATGCATCTTTTCATCTTGGATTTAAGTCAATAAAATTTCATTTTTCCCAAAAACGTAAAATATACACAGATACAACAATGAATTTCAATAGTTTGTGTTGTATAAAAGCATTTATTCTTTAGAAGCATAGTAAACATAAGGTAAACAGCAAATCGACGTGACACCAACAATAGTTGTTCCAGCAATCGTTAAACCGTAAGCACTGCTGCTTCTACCGACCATCATACTTATTGCATCATTTTCCTCGACATATATACAACCAGATATACAAAGAATAAATGAAAACCAATCAAGAAGAGCAACAATGATAGCTGCTACTTTGTTATTATTCCAATAAAAGTATGTACCAATGGTATGCGCTAAACCTAAACCTACTGAAATCAGAGCCAGAACAAATGATGTCAGAAACAGACCTCGTACATTTATTCGTTCTACGAGTCCAACTAAATTATCACTTATATCATTCATTGCATATTTATCTTTGTAAAAATTAATAAGGAAAACACCAGAACCAAGGAAAATGGTGTTAACAATATTCAAAACAAACACAATAAATCCACAGGCTTGCACTCTTTGCAAAGCCATATTTTATTTGCTTCTTCTATAGTTAGAAGATCTATAAGTATTTGTCTGTAAATTTGCTATTTCTAATATATTTGCTAATATAGCTTTTCATCTAAAATATCCACAACAATATTTTGAGTATCATGCATATCATTACTTTTGATGATGTTATAAGCAAATTTATTTCAGAGATTTTTTTAACCAGATAAGCTTTAATAATAAAAGATATAAATTCTTATTCAACATTGGAATGATTGGAATTAAACATACTTACATAAATTAAGGAAAGGCGTCTGAAAATACTTAGTGTAATAATAGTGAATGTTTTGATCATGGAAGGAATCATATCAATCAGATTATAACAAGAAAATCAAAATGTAGTTCGGTCAACATAATATGTGCACCCAATTTCTATGCGTGACGCCTGGCCGGGTTTTTTCGCGCTACTAAACTGAAAGTAAATTTGATTGGCTTATGTTTACAAATATTTTTTTAATTTGTTATTGTATTTTATTAATTTTTACTCATCCCCCACCCCTCAAAAAAACAACAACGAAGAAAAAGTATGACAGTACAAGTTGTCCATTCCAATGCATATTTTTTTAATCTTCGTTACGTTCATAAAGACAGGAAAACAAGCAATCCCTTCCAACTTTTTTACGTTTCAAATCCTTGTTCTTCAGTGATTCCGAAAACAAATTCAAATAAAAATGTCGATGTAGAAAAAAAGGAATAATGGATTACAAAATTCGTTTTTTATGATGGCTCTTTTGTTACCAAGTTGCGTCAATTGACGTTTAGAGACGGTGAAATTCCATTTATTTTTAACCTATATATTTTTACATATATATATATATATATATATATATGACGGAAAAAGAAATCGAAAAATATTGTGCGTATTCTTTTTGAGGTTTTTTCTTTTTCCTATTTTTTCTTTCTAGAAAACTTACTACCATGACATGAAATAATGTCATCAGCAGAAGCTCCCTAGATAATTAGAAAATAGATAATAAGAAAATATACATAATACAATACAAACCGCAAAAAGAAAAAGATACATATTCAACTCTAAAATAAAAATAAATGAAACATACTTGCTATGCTATGCTGTGTTCGTAGGAGGATACATGGAAACTTTAAGTTTGACGAGGGATTGGCAACAATGCTAATATCATTAACATTGATACCGACTATGAGAAACGTATAGTCTCGTTAAGATATGTTATTGTAGCTTTGAATATGTTTCTGTTTTCATTATCAGAAAAACTCACGTCGCCAAGAATAAAGATAAAGATATTCAGAGTTAGCAAGATGATTTAAATTCTTTGGTGTTAGTATAGTAATAGTTGTTTTAGCCAACTTTGCCCTTTGTCGTGCGTATAACGAACACGAGAAAAGAAAATGTCTAGTATCTTCAGTTCCGATACCACAGAGACAAATGTCACTCGGAGTATCTTCGAAGTTGTGTTTTAGTTTTTGACTTTTAAGATGGCTGAGCCCTACTCTATGTTGGAAAACAAAACGAATGCCGATACGGTCATGGATTCCAAGGATCGATTTGCATTTCGGTCTGAATCAATTGTTCAAGTGAGCTAGGAAAAATTAATTTTGAAAACGATTTGTTGAGTTATAGCGTACAGGACATTCGAACAAAGGAGGACTAATTCAGTCATGAACTGGACGTTATTTTATATTTTAGGTACTTTTATAAAAAAGCAAGACACGGCGAACACGTCGTCTATCCGACATGGATTCCCAACCCAATTCTTCATACAGCTTTGAGCGGTTCGTTCCTTTCCATGCCCCCGCAATAAAAAGTGCTGACTGATATTATATTCTCTCAATTTTTTCCATAGTATTGGAACCTAGATCATTAATCTTCGATGGTTCGTGATATACTACGTCACAATAATCATGATGTGTTCGAATAAAGGATTTGTTAATTGATTCAATCGTTTTGGTTGGTAGATAAACGAGAAACGTTTAAGGCTACCTATGACTTTTTTAGCCTTCGGTATTTTTTCATGGATATCCAACTTAAAAGAGACTGCTGTTAAGTGTTAACCCTAGATGTTTTTCACTAAGTTCCTCCACAACTTGATATTTTATCATCAATTATTCATCAGTTCTTCATATATTTTCTGGCTATGGTTATGATGATAAAAAATTACTTCCGGTCACCGGAAGTGGCCAGAAAAAATGCATCTTGTCAAAAGAAATCAGAAAATTTGATGAAAATTGGCTAACATCTTCATTTAAGAGCACATTGTAGGAAATAGAATCAAACACAGTTGCACGTACTATCCCTTTCTCCCCCTACGCCCTTACTTCCTGTTATTCCGGTTACCGGAAGTGGCCAAATATAAATCTTTGGTGGAGGTATTTGATTATAGCTTTTCAGATCACCAGCACCTCTGTGCGGAGATTAAAAAGGTACTGTTTGTACCTTGTCGAACCTCCACTCTTTAAATAACTTGCTTTGCTTGTTTTAAAAAGGCCAAATTGATTGAAATTTTTTTTATTTCATGACCTTAGAGGTACTTCAATTTGCAGCTAAAGTCTTGATAAAAGAAAAGGTTGGCAAATACTTTCAATAAAAGGTTCGTTAAAGATATATTTTCGAAACTTACGTACATTTGATTCCTTCTTTTTTCCCTAGAATTGCATTTATTGTTTAGATTTGTTTCTGTTTACAATCCAGATCCTTACGAAGGTTTACTCAAATTTTCTGAGTTTGCTAATTAGATTTTTTTATGCTGAAAAAACTTTAGTGGGAGTTTAAAGAAAAATTAGCTATTTCTATCTTTTAACAATATCCTTTAGCATTAATGTATAAAAGAAATCAAAGATTATATTTAGCTAAATGTTTGACGTAGTTTAAAAGATGACGTACAGTATATTAAGATATTCAGTAGATTTCAAAAAAGATTGAAAATAGATTTTTGAGTTTCGAAAAGCAATGTTTTATTATATAAATTTTAATTAATTTTCTGACTTACAATAAACGGCGGAATTTGATAATTTAACGGATTTTTGCAAAACCTAATAGTTAAAGATTGAAAATGTTTTTCTTTTAGATTTTGATACTTCGAATGAAGAATTGATGTTTTATTACATTAGTAAAACATGAAATCATCCAAAATTAATTAGCGAAGGGACCCAACCTGTACCCCAGCGCTTTCGTCGCTGCAAAGAGGGTCTTAATAAGGGAGCGAAGGATCGGATTTTGTTCTTTACAAAATAAGCGAATGAGGGACACTTATTGAGGTGAATAAGTGGCAGTTTTAGATCATTTTGGGCCGGCGGTTCATCACAAATCAGAAAATTAGAATTGGATTTTTTTAAATTATATATTGAAAGTTAATTTGTTTTCTAATAATTTAATTCAACCTCTTAATTGGTTGTAAATTACATCATCAAGATTCTGATTGGTTTATGTTGAAACGATTTTATCATTTTTGATTTTAACAAATCATCAAATTATGACATTCTAGATTGAACCAATCAGCTCCTTGTTTTAATTTCAATGTATTAATTTCTAACCAATCAAACAGGAAAAAGCTGGAAATTTGACGACTATTCTTTAAGTAAGCTGCGCTATAAGCTCTTTTTCAAATTTACTAATAAAAAAACTGAGGCGTTCACCTTTATTGTCATATATCATACCGTTGACCGGTTCATTTCCAACAGCACCCATTTCACCCAATCGTTTCGTTATCACCTTCGGGGGATCCTCGATGAATTCTTCATATGTCTTTACTTCCCCGTCATCTAGGTACGTCTCGATTAGACAAATCCCATTCTCCGACGAAAATGAGACCCTGTCGCGAGTCGTGTCCTCAATATCAACGTCTGATGAGCATCGATTCCCAGCGTCGTCGCTTTCTGTCGTCTCACGCTTCACAACGATGCCAACAGAGCCGACATAACGACCTGCTGTACCAACAACTCCTTGTATACATCGATTTTCATCAAATTTAAATATGTTTAAATCGCCTCCCTCACCTCCTATCCATCCAGAGCACTTTTGATTAGTTGTTATTTCGAGACCGTCGATATAAGCTCCGGAACGTATTTTAATTTCAGTTATAACCTCATCTTTTCCATTGATATAGAATTCTGTTTTTTTGTCTGTTTCTTCGTCTTTAGTGCCGTACAAGTCTGAATATATTTTCTCTCCAGTACATTCTTCAACATCTCCATCCTGAATTTCATTCTTTCGCCCAACAAATTGCAATGCATTCACGTATTCGTCATGGTGAAACACAAAACCTAGCAAACTAAGGTTGTTCTCAACCAACCATAACCGAGAATTGAACGAGACCTGGCCCACCTGACACCACGGTCCAGAATTACCCATAGGACCTATGAGACATGGATGCAATGATTTTGAAATTGACTGAATAGCTGTTTCTTCTGGCGATGTTTCGTGGAACCATTTATTATGATACAAAATGACTGCAGAAGATCTGAACCAATGGGCTCCTCTATATTTGTATCGTGATTCTTTCGTCTCGGGAAATGCGAAATCATTTGCTCTGGTCTGGGTTTTACACGCTTCAGTGACTATATAGAAGAAATTCATATCGTCATGACCACGACACATGATACCGCGTGACGTGTGCGCCAGATCAAACGCGTGACCTAACTCATGAATAGTGGCGCCAAGGGTTGTCGCATAGTTTGCCATGTATGTCCCTCGACCGCAACTATCATCGAACAACTTCATTCGATCGATCAATGTTGCATCAGTGAACTTTGTGTTTAACTCACTCAAATCTATTGCCCACGTGTGTAGGGAACCTGTTCCAAACAACGCTTGATCACCACCCCCTAACGCAGCATGTCCAGTAGCATACGATTGTATGTCTTTAACACTGAACTTATCTGCATTTTCCGGGGGATTGTAACGAGTACAAGACATGAAAACAAGAAGTTTTCTCTTTTCCTCTTCGCCTAAAACTTTATAAAGTTCTTTACGAAAAGTACTGTATAATTCGTCTCTGCTCATTTCTTTGACTTTATCGATCTCTAGTTCACTGTTTACAATTTTAACAAGAGGTTTTTTATCGTCGTCTTCGGCGTACTGGAAGGTTCTCCGATCAAACCCATGTTCATAGAGCGATTCTGAAAAATAAGTCTGCATAAGTCGCGAGTTGAGTTGGATCTTTTTTACAGCTACATCTGGTGTATTTTCGACTCCATCTGGTGCGATGAAATGACCGTCTGAATTCTTACATATAATGTAAACTGGCTGAACATACCTTTTATTTGTGTTCTTGGTATAATTTGCTTGAATAGTAGATTCAGAGCCATCTGAGAATGTCAATACAACTTCGTTGTCGCCATCGTTTAGCTCGACGAAAACTTTAAACTCTCGTTCTTTTACATGCCAGTCGTTAGCTACCGAAGATGTTCGGGTTTTGCAATTTATCTTCGTTATATCGTCACTGGTAACGGTACCATGGAGGTACAAGAGAGGATAGTTGATGGAAATTCCATTTTGAACGTCGAAATTATAAAATGTTATTTCGTTCATATTTCGTAGTATTAGTTTGATAGAGAAGAAGCCTCGTCTTTTTTATGTAAATGAAAGCTTTTTAGAAAATATACAAGGTTATTATGTGGAAGTTGCTATGCAACTCAAGTAGATTTCAGTGGAATGTGCTGAGTGCACAAATAATTTACTTATTTATTTATCTCATGTTATTAAACAATATAAACACAAAAAAATGTTCGACAACTTTCATTATAACTCATAATCATATTAACCGAGAGAGTGACATTAACCTCACATAATAATGACAACACTCCAGAAAGTGAATATTGAGGGAGAAATGGTACCTTGGGCCATAGATTTAGTTGAAATACAACACGAATTCCACCTTGGTATAAATGCTACTAAGCGAAGCTAATTATTACGATACACTTCTCTAAAAGATTTTCATATCTTCAAAAGAAAGTGTATGTTTTAAAGGGGCTCTAAAATAGTAACTCTCCAATGTCCCTCTAATACTTAAGAAGAAAAAGTAAAACAGTGCATGAAATGACGTTTCAAAAGAGTCATCCCTCTACATTTTGCGATTTTCCCCTGAGAAAATAAATAATGAGAGTAGAATGATGTTGTTGCAATATCAACACTTTCTTTTAAAAAAATCAAAATTACATATTTACAGTAAAAACACTCGTCTTATGAAGTGATAAATGTTTCTTATAAACTTACATCTTTAAAACTGATATCACTTATTATCAATATTTTATCAAGAAACTTGTTTTAACTGCTTTAACAGTGTACCGTTTTTATGGTTAAAAATAAAATAGTATTTTTCATAACTGAATGTAGATAGAGTTAGGGGAAACCCATTAGAATATTGTTATGAAATCTCAGATCAGAAGTGTATAACTTAAGAGTAAAGATTTAATACAATTATTATGAAGGCATTTTTATGGCAACCGAACTTATCAAACAACCTTGAGTTGACAACATGACGGTATGCTAGAGGGGTGTTCCACCTTGTAATATCAAATTGTTAAAATTTAATGAATCATCAAGTTTTTTAAGGGTTTACACTTTCTCAATAATCTATTGAATCAAAAATAGCGTCTGTATCCACTATTTTAACTATTGTTATAAGAGTGGGTGTATTCACTTGAGTAATCAGACAGGGAATATCCATGGCGATCTCTACTACAGGCCATGCAACCATGCATGTGAAATCGAGTTTTCGACCTTCTGATTGGGGCTGACTTTTCATATTTTATGGAGACGATAGTAAGAGCAAAAAGAGTTATTTAAGCCAATCGGGGAACTTTTTCGCTCATTGGTTGTGGAAATAATGACCCATTTGTTTCTGAACAAAGAGGTATACGCGTTTTGCAGTGGGTATACCATATTTTATATAGAAATTTTTAAGTATGAAACATGCCGTTAAGCAAAAATCACCCTGTGGAATATGTTTATTGCATCGAAGTATTATATTATACATGTGAAACAATTACAAGGAGTTCCCTAATTATTCACGTTCATTTTCCTTTATAACATTACGAATTATCAAGTTATCAGATTCACTCTGGTGAACAATTATGGGCACGCTACAACATGAGTAATCAACCATGGTATTTTGGGGTAAAAATGGTGGGAAAACCCCGATTTTTGCCGGAAACATATTTAATTTTTTATTGGCATCACATTTTCAAATAATGTGTTATCTGTGACAATTATTTTAGGAGACATTTTTGAACTAAATTCTTATATAAAGGCATGACGCATGACACCTCTCATGTCACACAAATGTATTACAAAATAGGAGAAAGGTTAAAATGTTTGGACCATGCTTGCGGAATATTGGCCGGAAATCCCAAGTTGTTTTCTCATTATTAGATGTGGAATGATATAAGGATCGTAATTACGTAAAAAAAACAATACAATTCCGTGAGTAGCGTACAGCCTATTGTCAACAAAACAAATTTATAGTCCAATGGTCAGCGCTCAATAATTTTTATTTCTTTTTTCAAATACCAGCTGGCCTATACTTTTCACCCTCGTTTTTTAATTGACATGGTGGAGATAGTAGGATAATATCGTCGGGATAGACAATAATACCAACACAAGTGTGATTTAATCCAACACCCTACTCGTTACTTCCTCATTTTCCTTATAAGGTCATAAATATAAATACAGAATAATATGGCTGAAAGAACTGTGCCTTGCTTGACTCCATTCGATAGTGCGAAGGATTCGGATTCTTTTCTATTCCATTTTACTTTCGCAGTCTGATTGATATATGATTACCAATAGTAGACAATAGAGAAATATCGGTAGGAAATTTCTGTCTTTTCTTTTTTTGAATAGAAGACTATGCTTGACCATGTTAAACGCTTTTTTCATATCCATGTAACATGCAAAGACATCGCTATTATTTTGTTTAAAATGGAACGGAGTACTAGAAAACATGAAAAGGTTATAGGGCCAACTTTTCTTTTTTCTCTCATTTCTAAACAGTCAATGCCTTTTAGTTCTAGTTTTTTGCATTTGAATGCTTATCCATTTGGCTTTACCGATAAATATATGTAAAATTTGAAAACCTTTTAGCTGCCATTTGCCACGTTAGTTGATTGATTATAATAAATAATGATATAATTAAATATTTCCAACTCAAAGTCAACTTATATGGGCGGGTTATTGTAAAGAAAGGGCTATACAAAAGGGTTTTTGGGTCCGATAGGCCCTATAATACCAATCAATAATACAAACAGTCAAGCATCACAGATAATACTCACTTTTTAAAGCTTTAAAATTAATATGATCATCTTTATGAGAGGCTTGGACATCTCTCATCGCTATTCTATTGATTCTGATAGGTTTAAGACGTTCTTTGGGACGTTCTTTGGACGTCCATTTTAGCCTCAAAACTGTCCTAAAATTTGTATTTTTGTTAGAAATCGCTACTTAAGGTCAATAATTCGGATTCGAAATGGTTTTGATTAAACTATATTGATGACATGTTCATCCCTGAAGACTTACGAATGAATTTCAATTAATATGACCTTAAGTAGCGAATTCTAGCAAAAATACTACTTAATATCAAGGGGGTAGTTTTACACCTCCCCCCATTTCTCACCGCTGGTTAAATCTATCGGAATGAATAAAAAAGTTTTGAGAAATGTCCAAGCCTCACTCTAAATTGATGATATCCATTTTAAAGCTTTGAAAAGTCAGTATTATCTGTGATGTTTGACTGTTTGTATTATTGATTGGTATTATAGGGCATATCGAACCCCCAAAACCTCAA
This sequence comes from Nanomia bijuga, assembly GCA_032273505.1. Classification (NCBI taxonomy): domain Eukaryota; kingdom Metazoa; phylum Cnidaria; class Hydrozoa; order Siphonophorae; family Agalmatidae; genus Nanomia; species Nanomia bijuga. Next base: position 1,216 of record JAUKPT010002162.1, on the reverse strand, counting down.
TAACCCGCCCATATAAGTTAACTTTGATTTGTAAATGGCTAATTATATCATTATTTATTATAATCAATCATCTAACGTGGCAAATGGCAGCTAAAACTATATGCCCTAATATGGTAAAAAATGACCGTATCACGTGTTATCCCCACTGAAACCCCTTTGTCGAAGTTTTTAAATTTTACATTTATTTATCGGTAAAGCCAAATAGATAAGCTTTCATATGCAAACAAATTACCGTTCAGATATGAGAGCAAAGCGAAATGTTGGCCCTATAACTTTTTTACCGTAAAATGAGAGTTTCCTGTCCGTGTTTTCTAGTAGTCCGTGAAAATGGTTTATACTTTCAATTATTAACCAGGTGCACATGTTTGATCATATAAACCAAGATTATCACTGAATTAGTTTAAGATAACCCGGTCAAAGATTTTAAGAAGAATGCTACTAAATGCAATTTCGTATCATCCATTCGTAGAACATTTTCAACTTTCCTCATGTGCCTCAGTTTATCAAATATATTACCTTTTCCATCGTGACAACTATCTTGTAGTTTTTCTATTATTAGATTTTCGGATGCATGCTTACATTTTTTTAATAGCAAAATGATACTGATGTATTTTTTATGACATTATGGAGTTCCGTATTCATAGGCTTACCGGCTGATATCCATATTGCATGCCAGAATTTTCCATTATCCGGTAAAGGTTTTACGAGGTCATTTCAGCCAGGGACTACTTTACCTTTACCTTGTTTTTGAAGTTTGTATGTTGCTGTAAATAATATTCTATTAAATCGTCAAAAGATCGTGAGAATGTCTATTATGACATTTATGACTATAATATAATTCGATTCTATAATATATATAATTTGTTGTATGTTTATTTTTGTATTCACTTTTAAGTTACGAACGAGAGAAGAAAGTTGTGTCATGATATTTAAGATGATATTAATACAAATCAGAAGAATTCTATAGTTTCACAATTAGGATTGTATATTGATAATAATGGAGTAATTAGATGTGCAGGAAGATTGAATAAGTTAGATCATCAACCTATCCATTTACCAAAAAATTTAAATTTCAAACTTGAAGAATCTCGTGATGGTGAATGGACGGTATTTTATCTTCGAAAAAGAATACAGAAGTTACTAATGTCTGTCTCAAAAGTATTGGCACCTGGCACATATTCATCAATTGTAATCTTAATATTTGATATTTTTTCAA